>CM066035.1:390961313-391229416 GCA_033557465.1 Ichthyophis bannanicus
CAGAACAAAATAGCAAAATATAAATGAAAAATGACCACAAACAAATTCCAAAAAAATTATAATCCATCGGGGAAACAAGTGATATTAAGGGGCAACCATCAAAAAAACACTCCCAGGGAAAGCTCCAAAAAAAAAGAAATGATTTTTGGATAGGGTCTACGTCTCCGTAGACTCTTTCAAAAAATCACTGCATTTTATTGGAGGCTTTCCTGGGAGTGTTTTTTATGGGTGCCCCATTAGTATCAACTGTTTGCACCAGCTTGGTTTTGGTTTTCGTCCCCTTTTTTGGTAGGGCATTTTTGAAGGCTGATTTTGCACCTTTGTCCCCATACAAGGTAAACCGAGCCCCACAGTTATAAAAATTGTGCAGAGCAGGGGTGTCTGGACTCGTGCAGCCAGGTTTCCTATCTCAGGAGACTGCACTGTTCTCAGCGGACACAGTGTAAGTGCAGCAGACCCAGCCGGTGCCTGTAGGACCAGAAGATCACAGGTTCAAATCACACCAGCTGGGGCTCCTGCCAACCCAGTCTCCATAGTTTTACCCACCACTCAACAGTGATAGTAAAGACACTCATGTATTGGCTGAGAACATAAGCATTGTTCAAACACCACATATTTTTACCTACAAACGCCACACAAACCATACCAAGGGCATTACTTACAGAGAGCCGAGGGTCCTCCCAAATTCAGGACCTGGAGTTTGACACATCTTCAAACAGGTCATATGCTTTTTTTTCCCAGATAAGGACATGTCTGCATGGTGGCGGGGGGTACAGATGGTGGAGTGGGGGCAGTGGCTGCAAGCCACAGCAGACAGTGGCATAGGCGCAAGTGAAGGGCTTGGAAAAGTCCACCGCAAAAGACAGGGCCTTGTTGGATGTTCAGTCATGGACTACCCAGGGAAGGGGCACATCTGTGGCAACCACAGTGGTGTGCAGGTGCACACACAGACAGTGTGTGCAGGAACAGAAGGTCACAGGTTCACCAGGCCAGCTGGGGCTGCCTCCAATCCTGTCCACATATTTTTTCCCACAACGAAACCGTGATAGTAAGGGACAAACCTTTATGGATGAGAACATACTCATGGTTCATAGGGCCTATATTTTACCCACAACCCAAAAACAGACCCCAAAAACAGCCGCAGACCTAGAGCAGAGTCTCCCAAATGCAGTCATGGAGGAAACACACCATCAGGGTCCATGCTGCCTCTAATAAAGAGTGACTGTGCGTTCATAATCTATGCACACCACACCCCCCATGGTATGCAGATGTAGCTCATGCATATTGTTTATGAGGGACAGCCTTTGAAAACCCAAACACTGTGTGGAATACCAGGACGGGAGTTGGGAAACTCTGCAGTTAAAGCCGCAGCCAACAGGTGCCAGACACACCCACACCACACAAACACAGGCCCACATTGGCCAATTGCCTCCTGGAGAGGCTAGGACATTGGGCCCTGCCGGTATCTCCAAATACTAGCAGTTGCATACCTTAGCAATGCCACCATAGCACCTGGGTTATATGGTACACAGCTATCAAATGTTTCCCATGATAACTGGCTGATATCAATTCCCTACGTTAAGCACATGTTTTGCGCCTTGGGCTCCAACCATAGGCAATCATTCTGATGTAGGAAGTGTGTTGCTGCAGGTCTGGTCTCGGACAGTTGTTACAGCACTGGGGAGTGACCCCCAACAGTATTGCGTACCATATCCATTGCCTGTACTGTGGCCAAGGACTGGTGGTGGTGTGTGTTATGGCTGCTGAACCACTCTATAGTAGCACAATTGCTGGCATAGGTGTGGGGGTGGCTGTCTGTCTCACAGTGTTGTGGTGGCTGCAAACACCTTCCACAGCCCACACTGCCAGCAATGTTGCCAGTATTGGCTTGCCAATGTGCATAATGAGGAGCAACGGTACCATGGGTTAAGGCCCGGACAGGGGTGGCCTGGCAAGGTGCATCTGCACAGGGCATAGGGCACTGACTGGGACATTTTAGTGCCCGGCCACCACCTACACGGACAGGGTGACCTCAGTATGTTCTGCTGAGAGATCACAGCATGGCTAGGCACCTCCATAGTGCCATATAGTATTTTTATCATGTGATAGATGTGGGTTTCCTTTTGGGGCCCAGTCACTGATTTATCTGCTTGCCGTGTATGCTGACATCCCAGTTCTGGGTGCATGCATCTCCACTGGGAACATGCACTGTGGACTATCTAGCACACTGTTTGCAGCTGGTATGTGTTGTGATTGAGCAGCTTGCAGCAGATGATGACTGCCCTGTGGGGTGTCTGCTCCTCAACAGGACTGGAGTTGATGGACCCCTCTACTGCCACTTTTGCAGGGAGGTAGAATGTGGATCTATTGATAGGAGACCCTGTTTGCCACCCTTAGCCCTGGGGAGAAGGGGGGGGGGGTGGTACATGGCCAACCTAGAGGTCCATGGGGGCTATACCTGACTGAATCAGACAGAGATATCCAAGGTGTTTGTACAGGAACTACCTATCTCACACATTAGCACTGCTTTGGACCTCTGGCATGGCCTCTTTCAGCTATAGAAGGTGTTGTGGACCTGGTCCTGGGCGCCTCATTGCACACTCAGGGTGAGCACAGTACCCGCACAATGTGACGGTGTGTAGCTACTCTGTGCCAGTAAAACACACGGTCAGTACCCCCTACCAGGCCGAGGTGGTGTGTGGGCACATGGTCACTTCCCTTTACCCGTGCCGAGGTGCTGTGGGAGTGCATTGCACATCTTGTGTTAATCTGTGGACAGCTGATTTGCATGTGCAGTGCATCATGGGTATGGGTGGGCTAACCCTATCCTGGTGACCACAGCAGACTGTCTGTGTGGTGACATGCATGCTCTCTGCAGCCAGCCAGGGGCTGGTTAGCAACTATAGAGCTGTAGCCCAATGGTTACTTTGCTGTCTCTGAAGCCAGAGGTCCTGGGTTCAAACCCCCAGTGAGTTTTTTTTGATTGGGTTGTCCAATGCATTATATTTTTTTAATGTACATATTTTGATGCCAGCAAAAACACCCTCAGCGTACTGTACCCATGAGGTGCCTCTGAGGGTGCTTTATAGGGTGCCCTATTGGGCACCTTATGGTTCCCATCCATATAAGGTGCACTATACATTATCCTGTGATGCAACTTATAGGGTGCCCTATAGGGGACATTTTAGGGTGCTGTGGCGGACAGTGCAATTTATAATGTGCCCTATGGTTTGCCTTATAGGGTGCCTTATACGGCACCTTCAATTACGGCACATGAGGGCGTGTTTGCTGGGAGCAATTAATAACATAAAAATAAAGTGCTGCAGGACAAAATATGTACAATGCAAAGCTGATGCCACAGCCAGCCTTACATATTAGGCACACTGGGGAGCAAACTCATGACTCCTGTATCAGCACTCAGTGCCTTAACCATTGTGCTCCATTGCTGCTCCTCCTTGCCTGTCAGCGCACCTACTTATGCTTTTCATTCCTTAAACTGCACAGTGCTGCCATAAAAAACAGTACACTGACCTTGCTGTACCTCATACAGCACCCTCTAAAGCGCCCTATATGCAACATTCTAGGGTGCCTTGGCTGACAGTGCACTTTAAAATGTGCCTTATAGGGCACCTTATGTTAACACGCTTTGAGAGTGCGTTTGCTAGTAGTGATAATTAAAATATGAATAAAATGCCTCCTAAAGCAATCTTCCCCATAATATGTAATTCCTCAGCCAGCCTTGTTCATTGGGCACTTTGGTGGATTGAGTCCCTGATCCCTGCACCATTTGTCAGTGTCTTAACAATTGTGCTGTGTTTCTGTTCCTGTGATTGCCCATCAGTGTGCTGCCTTATGCCGCACAGTATTAAAAAGCCTCCTAAACCATTAGCGCGCTGCCTTATACCGCCCATCATTTAAATGCCTCCTAAAATAATGCTTCAGCCAGCTGTCTCCATTGGGCACTGTGGGGGATTGAATCCCTGCTCCCTGTACCATTGGAAAGTGCCTTAACTATTGTGCTGTGGCTCTGCTTTTCTTCCTGCACATCAGCATGCCACTTATACCGCCCAGTATTATAATGCCTCCATAGACATCAGCGCGCCGCCTTATGCTGCCCAGTATTAATATGCCGGCGAAAAACATTAGTGTGCTGCCTTATGCGCCTCATAAATTAACACCTTAGCCAGCCTTGTTTATTAGGCACTTTGGGGGATTGAACCCCTGATTCCTGTATCATTGATCAGTGTCTTAACCATTGTGCTCTTTTTCTTGCACTTCCAGCGCGCCATTTATGCCTCCTGCGCAGCTATCTCATGCGCTAAGGTGCGGGGCGCACATGGGCACTGCGCACCTTAGCGCATATGTAAATTCCGGCTTTTCTTTTTCAGGACGGAACGCCCACTCCTTATATGGCACCCGCACACTACCGGGGCCCCCACTTTACCGGGGTTTTAGTAAACATACCCCTAAGGGTTAAAATAAAACATTGTTTGAGAATGTTAAATCCTAAACAAATATAGTTACAGCTCTTTTTTGTTGTTTCTGTAATTTATGAACAATAATTATGTCCTCTATGAGGTGCTTGCCATAATATATAAAAAATCCCGTTTTACTATAATTTTGCTCGATAGCATATGCAGTCAAAACCAAATATATCAAAGACAAAATTTAAATCATTTTCAAGTTGCAATCTGTAACTGCTGGCTTGGGATGCTTCATTGTCCTGTCAGGGCTCTCAACCTCTACTTCGAAGGTCCAAGGAAAAAAAAAAACAAGTTTTCCTTAATTTTTCTATCAATTTTTGTTTGTTTCATTTTAGCTAAAGTAAAGAACTGTAATCAGTTCAGCTCCAGGGACCATGAAATCTACTGGAGCAGCCATCAATGAAAGAAGGACAGTGTTTGCTGAAGACTAAAAACATAAAAACACAAGACAAAGCTAAGCCCACAAATGCATTATACCTAACAGCCTATCTGATCAGAAATACGGGCAGGGCTGAGATATAACCAAAAACAGTTGAGGAGATCGAAAGGGGTTAATAAGAACTTAAACCCTTTCCAGGCTGAGCCCAAAACTGTCGCGATCCAAAATTCTGACTAAATATTCCTACCAAATGATATATAATACATGACCATAGCAGAAGGAACATCACTATTAGAACATATTGAATAAGACAGGTACAATTTTCCTAAAATAAGCACAAATTAACCCAACTGCAGAATGTGGATTAAAAATTGAAAGTAAGCCTTCAAAGGGTTAAAGGATACTAAAACATTCCTTTCTATGGGCTATGTGAAAGGACACCCCCCTTCTCCCTCTGCCTGCTAAAGATACAGTCTCTCGGGCTTGTGCTGGAAAAAAAAATAGAATCAGTGAGACAGCTGTTCTTTGTGCTTAGAAGTGACTCCTGAGTTGTTTTTGTTTTATTTCTCTTCCTTTCTCAGTACTATTCCTTAATCGGTAAACTGTTTCATGAATTACCCAACAGAATAATCTTACATTATACCAGAAGGGAAACCAGCGGTTTCAACAGATAACAAAACCAGATACAAACAACAGACAGAGGGTCCGTACAGCCCTAGAAACAGTGAGGGACACAAACACCAGACGCTTCCTCCTTTTTGCGACTTTGGCGCGGTCGCCCGGCCAGGAACTGCGCTACTCAGGAGTCCACATTCGCTTGGTCTGCCATTCCAGACCTCTCATTCACACACAGACAAGCATGCTAGCAACATTTTCCCAAATTCCCAAGGCCTTACTAATTAACCATACCAAAGGGTCAGTGACTTCTGCAGTGCTACCACTTAGCGGGGCATACTAGGACCGCCCTTGAGAGGTGATCAGGCTCTCATTATTAGTTTACCATACCATATTCCCAAACCTGACTATCTGAGTAGTACAGAAAACCTCTACTCACTGGATCCGGTTTCCCGATACCAAACCAGTACATGGGTTGGATCCTGGACTCCCCTCGGGTTTGGAGATGTTGGCCAGCCAGAACCAGCAACCTGCAGAGGCAAGGAGGAGTCCTTTCCGAATACAAGAGGACCAGTGGTGCCAGAGGCTCTCCTGCATTCAGTCAGGTGCGGCTCCAGCTGGACCAATCCTTTGAGGTGAGAAGTCGTGGTATATTTACTTGAATACCATCACACTACTCACACTTCCCAGCCAATGCACCAAGAAATGTAGCAGCTGATAAGCATGCAATAAATAATACCAGGAGTCAATTGCAGGGTCCAAGCCAATTTATTGTGCACAAGGCTCAGACAGGAAAGCATCCAAAAAGGACTGAGCAATCAGAAACTACAGCAGATTCATTATATACAATTTCACAGTTTGATACAAGCAGACTTTCTATTGGTCCCAACGCCCCCCTGCACCTGTCCAATCAGGGACCCTATCTGGGCCTGGCTCCTTGCTCCCCCTGCACAGACTATTCTAACAAAGGCACAGTTTTAGACATAGATACATTTCTACTTCAAGGACATTTCTAGCTCAGAGAATGCAAGGACAGAGCAAATCAAGCATAAAGAGCTTACACAAACTTCATGGGGGAAGGAAAGGGACTTTCAAAAAGCAGTTTAAAGCAGATTTCTAAACTTTGGTTCTTTTCAATACTACTCTCAGGTGGGGGTTAGGATCTAGGCCTAGTTTACAGGCCATAGCCTACCACAATATCAGTTGAAATAATAATCATAAGAACATAATGCTTGTCATATTGGGTCAGAACCCATCAAGCTCAGTATCCTGTTTCCATCTGTGGCCAATCCTGTAATCCCAAAAGGTATACAGATTCAATGCTGCTTATCCCAGGTATAACAATGGATTTTCCACAGTCCACTATGATAATGATTTATGGACTTTTACTCCAGGAACTTCTCCAAACCTTTTTTAAATCCAGCCTATACTAATAGCTTCTCCTACATCCTCCGACAGTGAATCCCAAGGCTTAATTACAAGTTGAGTAAAAAAATATTTTCTCAGATTACTCCTAAATGTACTGCTTTGCAGCTTCATTTTGTGTCCTTTGATTTTTGTACACTTTGAAGGAGCAAATGACCAATTTACATTCATTTCATTCAACTCAGCTGTCTCTTCTCCAAGCTAAAGATCCCTAACCTTTTATACCCTTTCTCATAGGGGTATCCTTCCACCCTCTTTATCATTTTGGTCCCTTTTCTCTGTAACATTTCTAGTTCCACTTTTTTTTTCAGATTCAGTGACCAGAATTTCACATAATACTCAAGAAGCAGCCGCACCATACAGCAACAGAGAGGCATTATGATATCCTTTATAAGGAAAGTAATGGAGAATACAACAGTTCCTACTATCTTTCTTGGCCGCAGTTGGAGTATTTCAATGTATTATCCACAATAATGGCTAGATCCTTTTCCTGGGTGGTGACTCCTAATATGCAGTTAAAGTTTGGGTTGTTCTTCCCTTTGCTAACTTTGCACTGGTCCATATTGCATTTCATCTACCACTTTGATGACCAGTCCCCCAGTGTCTCAAATGCCTTCTTGCAATTATTCACACCTTTGAATAATGTTGTATTGTATGCAACACAGATCCCTAGAGTACTCCACTATTCACTTGTCTCCATTGAGAAAATTGACCATTTAGCCCTAATCTCTGTTTTCTTTCTATTAACCAGTTCCAAATCCACAATAGGGCACTGCCTCCTAGCCCATGACTTTTTAATTTCCTCAAGAAACTCTCATGAGGAAACTTGTCAAAGGCTTTCTGAAAAGTTCAGATGCACCCCATCAACTTGCTCATCATTATCTACCTGTTTACACCTTCAAAAAATGTAGCACCTTGGTTAAATCCATATTGACTTGGTCCCATTACACCATGGAGCACGTTTACTAAAGCTCGGTAGCCATTAGGGTTTAGTGTGGGGCTTATGCGTATTTTGGCCATGTGGTACCAAGGAACCTGCGGCTCAAAGGTGACCACACTAAAAATGCCATGCTACCCAAGCAGCAGATGAATTGGTGGAGTTAATGTGCAGAAAGGGCAGAGACATGTCATGTGGCTGGGGCAGGCATGCTAGTTACACAAAAACACCGTTAGCATGGGTGCAACCAATGCCTGCCTCTGATCAAGCACTAGGTATACCCGTGTGCTAGTGTGTCATGAATGTGCATCCCATACACGATTGTTAGTAAATAGGAAGGGCAGAAACGAGGCACTAGAAGATAGAAAGGATAACTCATCTACTCTACCCCACGTGCGATCCAGCTCCCCTTCAAGCTCCGGCATCTAAAGCCTTACAAACCTACAGTGCGACATGAACTAATTCCTTGCTACTATCTCTCTCGAACTCTAAACGTAAGCAACCTTGCTACATTCCATCTGTTTAATACATTGTTGCCTAATATGTAGTGTTGCCTAACATACATTGTTGCCTAATATGCAGTGTTACCTAATATGCATCATCGCCTGTTCCAGAACAAGCTGTAGATTTCTTCATGCTAAGATTTATTATAGCTCAAGCTAAAAGGTTTCAACATTTGCTACTAACATACCTAATTTCTTGTTACTTACACTGATATTATTTCACAAAAGTACCCAAATCTTTGTAATTTACTGTTGCTTAATCAAACATATCTAATTCATGTGACTACACTGCTGTTACTCCACAAGAGTACCTAAATCACTGTAATATTTACTGTTGCTCTTCAATCCTGTCAACAGACGCTACTTCCAGCTACAACTCTGTCCCAGTACTCTATCCCCACTCTCACCTGATCAAACCCTTTAGTGCTACCTAATCCCAACATCTCCCAGAATGGCCCTGCCTGACTCCTGCCCATTCACCTTATGGGTTATCCTTTCCATATTATGTACTTCCTTATTTACCTTCCCACATGCGCTAACACTGACTCATAACACCCTCATTCCAATAATCCACTCTCCCAGACACCTATACATTCCACCTCATTTTCCCTATACCCATCACAACCCCTACAACCGTACTTGTAAACTCAAACCTATCACTATAAATCCTAACCTTACACTTAACTCTCTTTCTGACCTACCCCATCCCCCTCTCAAATGAGCCCTACTCAATGCTCGCTCATCTAGAAATAAAATCCCCCTACTTGCTGACCTTATTTCCGATTATGACCTTGATATATTTTGCCTTACTGAAACCTGGTTCCAAGACACCGACACGGTCCTAATAAACCAATTATGCCCCAAAGCATACTCAATCAGTATATGCAACAGAGCACATGGCAGAGGAGGAGGTGTAGCCATTATATCTAAATCTAATCTACAACTCTTTACTATTGCATCCACCTCTACCATAGGCTTGGACTCTATTACAGTCTCCAACTCTACGATAACCCTGCATCTCTTATATCGAGCACCCCAGACTGACTCTTCTGATCTCTCCACAATTCTAGACACAGCCTGCTCCCCTCAACCTTCCTCACGCCCCCTCATAATTTTAGGTGACTTAAACTTATCCTCCACATCTCCAATTCAATATTCTACCTTCCTCCAAGCAATGAATGCCCTCCACTTCTCCCAAATATTGAAACTCCCTAAGCATTCCAAAGGAAACATCCTTGACCTTATATTTTTTCCACAACACACCCTAAACACTGATCAGGTTGCACACACCATTCAACCTGTACCCTGGTCTGATCATGCTCTCATCCTCTTCTCCTTCCCTTACTCCACTCACAGAAATCAACTCCCCCTCCAGGCTCAACATACCCGTAGATTTAAACAATTCAATGTGGCCACCTTTCTAGAGCAAACAATCCCTTCTCTTGACCTACTATATGAAAAGAGCTTGAACAATGAGTCCCACATTTCTAAATGGAATGAGATCCTATCTGCAGCTTCTCTACTCCCACCTAACCAACTTCCTCAAAAACACCATAGAAGAGCCCCCTGGTTCTCTACAAATCTGAGAACTCTCAAAAGAGAGCTTAGACGTCTTGAACAAAAATGGAGACACTCTCAAGACCCTAATGCACACATCGCCTATACAGCTAAACTCCAAACCTACTGCTCTGAAACCCTCAACCATAAAAAAGAATACAATGAAAATATTATTCAACGATCACTTAACAAACCTAGAGAGTTGTTCTCTATTACCAAATCCTTAATTAATGAGCCTTTACACCAGGACCAACCTCCAAAAATAACTGCACAAGCCTTTGCCAATCACCTGATTTCCAAATTCCTCCCTCCCCTATCCTCTAATAACCCCCAAACATTTGCTGAATACAGCACCCAACCACATGAGCCTACCCCCTCAAACTCCTGGAGCAATTTTGACCATCTTACATTAGAAAATGTATCTAATGCCATAAAGGACTTAAATGCCTCAACCTCTGCCCTCGACCCTTGCCCTGTCCCCTGGATTAAATCTACCAAAAGTTCTCTCAGCCCATACATTCTGTATATCGTTCAAACATCCCTCCAAACTGGCTCTGTACCACCACCTCTAAAGAGTGCCACCATCCGCCCTATCTTAAAAGGAACAAAGCTGACCCTACTTCCCCTACTTCCTACAGACCCATCTCTGGTATCCCATTCCTGGCTAAAATAACTGAGAAGCTGGTCCAAACTCAACTTCAGAACTATATTGATGAACACTCCCCCCTCGACTTATTCCAACATGGTTTCAAAAAGAACCATGGAGTCGAAACCCTTCTTACTTCCCTACTCGATTCCTTATACCTCCACACACAGAACCCCTCTCAAGGATGTCTTCTCATATTCCTTGACTTATCAGCTGCTTTCGACTCCCTCCCTCACCATCAACTCCTAAGCAGACTTCATGAAATTGGACTAAGAGGCACAACCATGAGCTGGTTCCGTTCCTACCTAGATAACAGAACCCAACAGGTTCGTATTGGAAACGATACCTCCCTCCCATTCATCCTAAAACAAGGTGTCCCCCAAGGATCCAGTCTGTCTGTTCTACTATTTAACATCTTCCTCCAACCTGTCTGCAAGATCTTCCAAAGCTACGACATTCAGTACCAGCTATATGCAGACGACATGATGTGCTTCACCCCTTTTAACCTTTCTAACCCTGACTTTTCAAAACTGAGTAAATGCCTAACTAACCTAAAATCATGGCTCTCCCAACATAACCTCTTAATCAACCAATCCAAAACTGAGGTTCTCCAGGTATTCTCCAGTCCTACATACACCCCACCTCCCACTCTCACTATCGGTGATCTCACACTTACTATAAAAAAACAAGTGAAATATCTTGGTATTATCCTGGATCAGAACCTTTCCTTCACTGACCAAATAAAGAGAACCACTAATATAATATACGCAAGATCCGTACCCTCCGCAACCTCAAACCCCTCCTAAGCCCTAACTCCTTTCGTACTGTCTGCCAGGCCCTCACAATCCCTTTTCTTGATTACTGTAACCATATCTATCATGGCCTCCCCAAGAACACTATTCAACCACTCCAGCTTGCACAGAACATGATAGCGCGGCTTATATCTAACAACCCTAGACGTTCCCACATCACACCTGTCCTCTATGATCTCCACTGGCTCCCCATCCAATACAGAGTTCAATTCAAGGTCCTCACGCTTATACCTAAAATCATCTCCAATGAGTCAGCTCCATGCCTCTCCCCTCTTCTTCTCTCCTCCAACAGCACAAGATCACGCCGCTCTATTACAAAAAACTTACTGACCATCCCTATAAACAAGAGACACTCTAAACAATCGACAAGTAACAAGGCCTTCTCCCTCTATGCTCCATCCTTATGGAATTCCCTTCCTCACGAACTTCGGAACTGCTCAAACCACTCTGTGTTCCGAAAAAAGTTGAAAACCCATCTTTTCCTTGAACATTTCTCCCTTCCACCTTAGCTCATAACCTTACACCCTCCTCCCTATTCCTCTGCAATACTCAAATTCTTAACACAACCATATGGCTTATTGTAAATTCACATGTAAATAGTTGATCTTTGATCTTTGTATATAGTTCTTCTCATTACCATATGTATTCATCGTTATCTTGTTCCATGTAAACAGTTGAAACATACTGCTAATATGTTCTATGTAAACTGTCTTGACTTGTAGAAAGACGGTATATAAAATTTGTTAAATAAATAAATAAATAACTAGAAAGACAGCAGAGAATCTAGGCACGTGGTTAAGTCACCAGGGAAGAGGGCCTTCATGGTGCAGTTGCCATGGCAGTGTGCCACAATAGCCTGACATTCTTAAAACCAGAGCCTGTAGCTCAGCAGTGACCCTGCCGGGACAATGAGAAAACATTCAAAGATACATCAACAGCTGTCCTGATGGACTGCTGTTCACATTTGCATATGTACTAGGTAGTTGTCAGAGGGCTGCTGGTGTTCTGTGCTGTGGAGGTATTAGGACATAGGGCAAGAGCACTGTGCTTCAGCCAGTACTGGCCTCATAGCCATAGATGGAGCTAGCAGAGGACAGTGGCAGGGAGGGAGGGGGCATGCAAATGAGTGTTGCAAGTACTTGCAACATGACAGTGTGGCAACAAAAGGTGCCATCTGATCCCTGCCTCCCCTGAGTGTGGGAGGGAGCACGTAGCAGTGCATACATGCACCGGGGGGAGGGGCATGCTGCTCCATGGGTCATTCTATACTCATGCTATTCATATGTTAGCCCTGCGCTACCTGAATACATTTAGGGGTATGTTTACTAAACTGTCTTAATGTGCGCTCTGGGATGTTATCACGCGATAAGGTACCTTATCGCGCGATGATGGCACTTTTTAAGGCACACAGGTACCATATCGCGCGATAACGTGCGCTGTGGCGCAAATGAGCGCTGAAGGCGGGGAAAGGCTCCCGGAGGGCGGAGGAAGGCTCCCCAGGGGTGTAGAGAAGGGGTCAATGGGTGGAGAGTGGGAGGGGAGAGGCTCCCTGCACACCAACGCTGTGAAATCCGAGGCTCAAAACTAACGCCAGTGAAACCCTGGCGTTAGAGCTGATTTAAAGGGTAAAAAAACCATTTCCGTCAGCAATGTACAGCAAAACCAGGGAAACCTACAAAAAAGTGATAAGTGTGATACATGTGCACGGAACAAAAGGGCAAACAAACATTGAAAATGAAAAGAAGTAAATGTAAAAAAAACATAACCAAGCTGGGCAATAGTGATAGTAATGGGAAACATCAAAAAACACTCCCAAGAAAGCCCCCCAAAAAAGATATGAATTTTGGAAGGGTCTACGCTCCGTCCCCATACAAGGTGAATGATCCCACAGTGAAATAGCACTGATCAGTGTTTCCCTCTCCATTGGACAGGTTTCCTATGGCATGCACATGTTCCACAACAGCAGGGCAGGCATGTCGGAATGGGTAACTGGACAGATGCTGGGAAAGGGGATACAGAGGGCTGCAGGCGGCACATGCTGTGGTGCAGCTGGGGCACAGTGCGGACTAGGCAGATGCCTAGGTGGCACTTAGGAATGCTGAAACTGTACAGCAGCCAGACAGCAACTGATGAGGGCCCAACATGGGCATGAGAGTGTTTATCACAGTGTCACAGGGGATAGTACCCAGCAGGTACCTCCAAGGGCACAGAACATTGGCAGGCAGTGTTGGGGGGAAGCGTGGACATCTATGCAGGCACCCCTACACCAGAACATGCACCATAGGCAGCCACCTACCTGCACACTGGATGGCTTGAGACTGCACACCACCAGCAGAAGGACATGTCAGCATGGTGGCAGAGGGGTACTGGTGGTGGAGTGGGGCAGTGGCAGCTACCCAGAGCAGACCATGGCCTAGCCCTGTGTAGGTGGCTGCCATGCACTGCAACAGACAGGCCCTGCCGGACAAGCAGTCATGGTATCACCAGGGAATGCACTGACTCTGTGGCAACACGGTGGTGCAGTGCACACAAACAGTGTGTTACGAGGCAGAAGGTCACAGGTTCAAGTCCCAGCTACAGTGCCTGCCAACCCAGTCCCCATATTTTACCCACTACTACAACGTGCTAATACAGACAGAACCTTTATTGCAGATGATGTAAACATGCCCAAAACACCTACATTTTACCCTACAGAGCAAAGACACCATAAACAGGCGCATTACCTAGAGCAGAGTCTCCCAAATGCAGTCCTGGAGGGCCAAACACCATTCAGGTTCCATGCTGCCTCTAATAAAGATGCCTGTGCTGCATATCTATGCACCACCCCCATGGTATGCAGATGTTTCTCATGCATATTCATGAGGGACAGCATGAAAACCCGAACAGTGCTTGGCACACCAGGACTGGAGTTGGGAACCTCTGCCGTAAAGCAGCAGCCAACAGGGGCAGACACACCCACACCCACAGGCTCCATTAGCCAATGCCTCCTGGAGAGGCAGGACATTGGGCCCTGCATGCATCTCCCAATACTAGCACTTGCATACCTTAGCAATGCCACCCTACACCTGGGAATACGGTACACAGTTATCAAACGTTTGCTATGATTACTGACAGATAGCAATTCCTACATTAAGCACAGTTTGCTGATTGAGCTCCATCATAGCAACCTTTCTGATGTCTGTGGAGTGTGCTTCAGGTCTGGTCTCTGACAGTGTTTACCACCCTGGGGAGTGACCCCCAACAGTATTGCGTACCATAACCATACCTGCACTGTGCCCAGGACTGGTGTGGTGGCCAGGGTTGCTAAACACCTCTATAGTAGCACAATGCTGGCATAGGTGTGGGAGTGTGTGTCTGTCTATCCAGTGTGTGGTGGCTGCAAACACCCTCCACAGCCCACACAGCCAGCACTGTTGCCAGTATTGGCCTGCCAATGTGCATAATGAGGAGCAAGGTACCATGGGTATAGCCCGGACAGGGTGGCCTGGCCAGGATGCATCTGCACAGGGCATAGGGCACTGGCTGGGACATTGTAGTGCCCGGACACCACCTGCACAGGCAGGGTGGCCACAGCATGTTCCGCTGGGAGATCCCTCTCACCCTTACTGAGCAGTGACCATGGCATGGCTAGGCTCCCCCATAGTGCTATATAGTATTTTTCTCATGTGATATTTATGGGTTCCCTTTGGGGGCCCAGTCTCTGACTTATCTGCTTGGTGTGTATGCTGACATCCCAGTTCTGGGTGCACGCATTTCCACCAGGTACATGCATTATGGACTAGCTAGCAGACTGTCTGCAGCTGGTATGTGTCTTGATGGAACGCCTTGCAGGGTGCAGCGGCTGAAGGCTTGCTGCAGGAGAATATCAGATAGTGGTGGGGGGAAGCTTAGCATATCCAGGCCTAATATCTGTCTGCTATTGCGTTATGGATGTGTACAAAGCTGCATTGACTGCCCTGTAGGGTGTCTGTTCCCCAGCAGGACTGGGGTTGATGGTCCCCTCTACTGCCACCATTTGCAGGGAGGTAGAATGTGGATCTGTTGGTGGGAGACCTATTTACCCCCCGCAGCCCTGGAGGAGGAGGAGGGTGGTGGCACATAGGCCTCCTAGGGGTCCATAGGGACTAAACCTGACTGAGACATACAGATATATCCAAGGTGTGTCTGCAGAAACTACCTATCTCACACATTAGCATGGCTGGGGACCTGCAGCATGGCCTATCTCTGCTGTGGACCTGGTGCTGGGCGCCCCACCTCACCCCCAGGGTGAGTGCAGTACCTGCACAATGTGACGGTGTGTAGTTACTCTGTGCCAGTACCACACATGGTCAGTTCCCCCTACCAGGCCGAGGTGCTGTGGGGGTGCATACCCCATCTTGTGATCATCTGTAGACTGCTGTTTTGCATGTGCAGTGCATCATGGGTATGGGTGGGTTAACCCTATCCTGGTGACCACAGCAGACTGTTTGTGTGGTGACGTGCAGTCCTTCTACAGCCAGGGGTTTGCTAGCAGCTATGGAGCAGTAGCCCACTGGTTTTTTCACTACTTGTGGAGCCAGAGGTCATGGGTTTCAAACCCACAGTAGGGGTTATTTGATAGGGCTGTCCAAAGCATTGTCTTTTTTTAATGTACATTAGTGCTGCCAGCAAAACACCCTCAGGGTACTGTAACCATAAGGTGCCTCAGAAGGCGCCCTATAAGGCGCCTTATAGGGCACCCTATAAAGCGCCTTCTGAGGCACCTTATGGTTACAGTCCGTATAAGGTGCCTTATAAGGTGTCCTATGGAGCGCCTTATAGGGTGCCCTATAGGGGACATTATAGGGTGCCGTGGCGGACAGTGCACTTTATAATGCGCCCTATGGAGTGCCTTATAGGGTGCCTTATGAGGCACCTTAGGTTACGGCACGTGAGGGTGTGTTTGCTGGCAGCAATAAATAAAATGCCTCAGGAAACAATACTTACATGTCACAGCTGATGCCTCAGCCAGCCTTATCTTTATCTTTCTTTATCTTTATCTTTATTAGGAGCTTAATATACCGCTCAATGTGTCAGCGTCTGAGCAGTGTACAAAGTATACAAAAGCTACTAGGAAAAAGGAAAAGAACGCCACTTAAATGATAGGACAGACAAAAAAAGGTTCAAAAAGTAGGGAGAGGTCAAGAGTCATGATAGACTGAGAGAAATCACCGGGGGGGGGGGAAGAGGGGAAGGTGGTGGGGAAAGGTCAAAGGCTGAGCAGAAAAGGTGAGTTTTCAGGCGGGCCTTAAAGGTCTTCAAGGAGGGTTGCAGGCGGAGGTCCGTGGGAAGCGAATTCCAGAGACGGGGTCCAAGGAAGTAGAAGGCAGAGGAGCGTGTGGATTCGAGATGGGCTTGAGAGGGGGAGGGTAAGGTCAGACGAGTAGCATGAATGGAACGGAGAGAGTGGTGAGGAGTGTGGAGGTGGATCAGATCAGCAAGGTAGCGAGGGGTGCCAGTGTGAATGGATACTGAATGCGAAAGGGAATAGGAAGCCAATGTAGACGTATGAGAAGGGGGGTGATGTGATCAAAGCGAGAGGAACAAGTGAGAATGCGGGCAGCAGTGTTGTGAACTCTCTGTAAATGTTGCAGTTGGGATTGAGGAAGACCGGCCAGGGAGACATTGCAGTAATCGAGGCGAGTGACAACAAGAGAAAGAAGAAAGATAGTCATAGATGAGGAGGAAAGGAAAGGGCAGATGGAGCGAAGTTGTCTGAGGGTGGAAAAACAACGGACAACGTAGGAGATATGGGCTTTAAAGGGCAATGATGAATCGAGGGTTATGCCTAGATAACGCAGGGATGTTACAAGGGGGATGGGGGAGGAGGAGAGTAAAGGGGCAAGAGGGGGGGTGGGATTACCGGCGGTGAACCAAATGGCGGAAGTCTTAGAAAGGTTAATGTGCAGGAAATTGGAAGAAAGCCAGTATGCCACGGAAGAGAGACAATCATTAAGAGGAGTGATGTTAGGAGAAACTGAGTCAGTGTGATAGAGAAGGAAGATATCGTCGGCATAGTAGTACGCAGAAATGCCCTGTTGTTGCACCAGGAGGGTGAGAGGAGCTAGGAAGACATTGAACAGGAGGGGTGAGAGGACAGACCATTGGGGGACACCGCAGGGAAGGGGAGTAGAGGGAGAGGATAGAGAGCCCGAGGAAACTGAGAAGGAATGACCCGAGAGGAAGGACTGAAACCAGCGAAGCACGGTTCCGGAGAGGCCGGCGTCTTATAAGCGTGAAAGAAGAGTGCGGTGGTCAACAAGGTCAAATGCAGCGGAAAGATCAAGTGAGACAGCAAGGGTGATGGAACCACGATCGTGAGCAGTGTGGAGTTCGTCGAGAAGAGAGAGAATAACAGATTCTGTGCTGAACCCAGGACGAAAACCGGATTGACGAGGGTGCAAGATAAGAGAGGCTTCAAGATGGGAGGACAGTTGGGAGAAAACAAGTTTTTCTAGAAGCTTAGAGAGGAAGGGCAGATTAGAAATTGGATGCCAGCTAGAAGGGGAAGAGGGGTCGAGGGAACTCTTCTTTAGGATAGGGTGGATAATAGCGTGCTTCCAAAGAGTAGGAAAGATATCAGAAGAGAGGCTGTTATTAAGGATGGAGAGAAGAAAAGGGGAGAGGACCGGGGAAGGGTCCAGGAGCCAGTGAGATGGGATGAGGTCGGAGGAACAGAAGGTTTTACGAACAGAGTGGAAGGTAATGGAGAGAATGGGAGCAGAGATGGGCTCGAAGGAGGACCAGCGGTGAGAAAGAGGGGGGATGCCCAGGGGAGAAAGTGGAGGGGAGGGAGGAATAGATATGGAATCAGAAGGAGGCGGGGAGAGGGGGGGAGGACAGGAGGGGAAGGAGAGATGGAGGGAAAGCACTTTGGAGGAGAAAAAAGTGGCCAAAAGAGCAGGATCAGGAGAAACGGAGGGGGAGATGGCGAAGAGAAAGAATGGGAAGCAGATAAAGAGCGGAGGATGAAGTACTACTGACGGGAAGAGTTGGCAGAGGTGGAGATGAGAGAGGAGAAGTAGTCTTTCTTGGCTGTGTCAAGGAGGAGACGATAATGGCGATGACAGGCTCGAAAGCGATGCAAAAGGATGGGGGGAGGGGTGCTTACACCAGAGCCAGTCAACCTGACAAAGATGCATTAGGCATACTGGGGAGTTGAACTCATGACCTTTGTATCATCAGTCAGTGTATTAACCATTGTGCTACACTTCTGTTTCTATGTTTGGTTGTCTGTGCGCCTACTTAAGATTACCGCGCGGTAACACGCTTAGCGGCGCTTCGCACGATCATGTGCGCAGCAGTGCGCGTTTTCGCGCGATACTCCCATTTTGCTGCTTTAAGACTGAAATGCCCACTCCTTTTATGGCAGCCTGCACACTATCGCCAGGCGCACATTAAGACGGTTTAGTAAACATACCCCTTAGTAAACAACCATTTTGTTCTTTATTAGAGTTTCTATCAATTTGTCTGGTACTGATGTCAAGCTCACTGGTCTGTAGTTTTCTGGAACTCTTTTTAAAAATTGGCATTATGGTGGCCACTCTCCAATCTTATGGTACTATAGATGATTTTAGAAGTTTACAAATTAGTAATAATAGGTCTGCGATAGTAGGGTATAGAATAAAACCATACTTATTGTAGCTGTTTTACTGTAAAAAAGTAATGCAAGCACTTTTCCAGAAATGTCATCTCTCAAAGGGCTTATATGAAATCCTACCCTTTAATAATTAGTTAAGATTAATTTTAAAAGGATTTTATTTTATTTATATTACAGGCACACATTAATAAATTTCCTAAAGCATGTGCATTGACTTAGTACAGTGAACGGCCTCTTGATATTTGTTAGAGTAGTTCAAAAATAAATAATCCATCATCTCTTCTTATTTCAAAATTATGTCTCAATAAAAAGGGGAACCATGCAAAATAACCCAGAAGAATAAAACTTTTCATGTTAAGTCCCATAATATCCAGTCCTATAAGATTAGACTCCAAAGCATCACTGATTTAACTTCTAATTAATGGGCCCATCAAACAAACAAGCTTGCACAGCATCACACTCATATCACTGTATCTGAAGTACTTATTCTTAAACATTTATTCCTCATAATGTTCATTTTCAATCAGTTGTGTAAAAACAATTAAAAACTGGTACTTATCCAGAGGAGTCATGCGAAAAAAATGATGTCAAATGGTGCCAGATCCTTTGGAGCAAAAGTGGATTGAAAGTCGGGGGTCTTTTACTAAAGAGCGTTTGCTGATAGCGTGTGGTCTGGTGCATGCTGAATGTACATTGGGACATGTGCTGCCAGCTAGGGTCATGAGTGGGTGGGGTAGGGGCAGAGAGGGGCATGGTATGCTCCGTGCAGTTAGCACTGCATTCACACCATGTACTAACTGCATTAGTATGGGATCACCTAATTCCACCTCAATAGGCGGAGTTAAGTGTACTCAAACTAATGTAGCGTGTGCGAAGGGATAGGGCTCTGTATTAACTGCTGGAGAAATGCTTTCCACAGCTCCGACAGTTAATGCAATGGTGCTGCACATATCTGCATAGTTTTGGTGTTTTTGGCACATTCAGTACAACACACTAGCATCCCAGCCCCTTGGTGCTTTTGAGTCTAGCCTTAAAGAATTGGATATCAATAAAAGCTGGATCAGGACCATTTTTATTATTTCATTTGATTTGAGTGGAGTGGAGTGGAGGAGTGGTCTAGTGGTTGGGGCAAGGTACTTCAGGCCAGAAGGTCAGGGGTTCAAATCCCACTAGAGGACAGCAACCTTGGGCTGGAAGGACTGGGGTTTCTAGTCCCACAGGTGCTCCTTGTGGTCTTGGGCAAGCCACTTAACCCTCCATAGCCCATCTTCCCTGTAAAATAGTTATCTCCAAGTTATAATGCCCTGTTCAATGTAATTTCAGTTTGTTCAATGTAAACCACACTGATGCAGAATAGCATGGTATATAAGAGAATATAAATAAATTTGCACTGGGGAAATTTGACTCCATAGGTGAATAATATATGGGCCTGATATACAAAAACCTATCCAGTTAGCAGTTTCTGCTAACCCTATAAGTCAACTACAAATAAAATTGTGTCACTTTTCTGGGCTTTATGCTGTATAGCTACTAAGTAAATTATAAGCACCAATACCTAACCAGAGACTAACTTGTTAGTCAATTAGTATGCTTCAGCGATCAAGTCTCAGAGTCACACTTGGCTATATACCGGACCTACTTGTATGGTACGGTAAAACGCCTTTAACACATCAATGACCTGTTTGAATCGCTATATTTTTGAAACATTCATATATTGCTTGTTCTTATTCTTATATTACTAAATCTATTTTCTTTTTTCTTTTCTTTTCATTTCTCCATTTAATAAAATAATAATAGTATCTCCCACTGTTATTTCACTCATGAATAACTGACACTCCAAAGAAGATGTCTCATTTAAATTGAAAATGTCCTCAAACTTTCTTTTCCCAAATATGGTGGTTTTGCATCTGGGGACGAGGCTTCAACTGAGCTTAAATGAGCCCCCTTTTATTCTCAAATTCTAAACTTCCCAGTGTCAGTTTTTTTCTCAGTGTTTGCTGGTGTGTTTGTTTTCATTTGCTCTTCACTGGCGTTTATTATAGATTTTCCCAACGCATATCCTAGGCGCCGTAGCGTTTCACGCCCCACGTTTCTTCAGGGGAATATCTTAAATAGAGATTAGAAATTAGCACAATTACCTTAGATGTAAATGCACCACATTACAAAGAAGGAAGTTAGTCTAATCCTTCAGTGAAATACTCACGGCTCGTTGATAGTGTCCTGCATATACTTGAAAAAACGCCGCGCATGCGGAGTCAGAATCCTCTCCGAAATTTAACTTCCTCTTTAGGGACTGAGTGAAAATTATCCACATATTATTAAGTAGTGAGTATCACTGACAAATGTTCCATTCAATGGATGAATTCAGACCTTCTGGAATCACCGTGTTAAGCCGAAAAATCCATTCTTGTTCCTTACGCAAAAGAGTTTGTTCTTGAGACTTGCCCCGTTCTCCTCGTATAACTTGATCTATGCAAAAACATTTTAATGAAGCAAAAAGATGATGCTGTTCAATGCAGTGAGGTACCATAGGAGCTTGTAACACCTGACGCTGTATTCTGCTTCGGTGTTCTCTCATTCGAACATGGAAAGCCCGATTGGTCTTACCAATGTACAGCAACGGGCATGGACAAATTACCCCATAAATCACATGGGTAGAATTACAGGTGGTTCTACGTTTTAAATAATAAACCTTACCTCGATGCGTGAACTGTTGTATTTCCAGTGTGATGCCACATATAGCACATTGGCCACATTTGTAATGACCTATGGGTTCTGTTTGGGAATCCTGCATGGATGTTCGCAACACCGTGGGAGATAAAATCTCCTTCAAATTTCTATGTCTTTGCCACACACATCTTATGTTTAAATCTTCCAATCCTGGGGTACTGCATAAAACATTATTGTGTTTCTTAAGAATCTTTTGGATCTGTTGACTGAATGGTGAATACTTTGTTACTAAATGTATTGTCTCTCCGGAAACACTCTTTTCTTTTTTTGTTTGCAACAATAACTCTCGATCTATGTATAGTGCTCGTTGTATGCCTCATCCACCACTGAGTGAGGATATCCCCGAGATAAAAATTTATTTTTTAATAACCTAGCCTGTTGTTTATAGGTTTTAACATTTGAACAATTCCTTTGATAACGAAAAAATTGGGAAAGAGGGAGACTATCTCGAAGTCTACGGGGGTGGGCACTGGTATAATGTAGGAGACTATTACGGTCTGTAGGTTTCTGAAATACTGTGGTTTCCCACATATCTTGAGACCATTGAATACATATATCTAAATAGGTGATGGTTGATTTGTTGTGCACCGAAGTGAATTGAATATTGATGTCACAATTGTTAATCCAATCTACAAACTGTTGTATATGGGATTCATCTCCTTCCCATATCATAAAAACGTCATCAATATAACGAAGCCATACTTTTATATGAGAAAAATATGGAGAGATCGGAGAGATCCATCGTTGTTCAAATTTAGCCATATACAGATTGGCTATCGATGGGGCGCACGTCGCGCCCATGGCTACTCCAGCCATCTGCAAATAGATGACATTTTCAAAAACAAAATGATTATGAAACAGTATCAGTTTCAACAGGTCCAAAAAAAATTGTATTTGCACGTCGGTTAAGTCTCCCCTAGTGATTAGAGCTTCTTCAACCACTTCAAAGGCTGCTTGTTGGGGGATGCTGGTATAAAGGGCTGTTACGTCCAATGTGACTAAATATGTATTAGGAATCGTTGCCCAATAGTTGTTATTAGTTAATGTGGTCAAAAAATGTGTAGTGTCTCGAACATAGGACGGAGTTTTTGGAATTAAAGGGCGTAGATAAGAGTCCACAAAAATTGAGAGTGGTTCCAAAACTGTCCCTCTTGTGGAGACTATAGGTCTTCCCGGTGCTTGAGTCAAATTTTTATGCACTTTAGGTACTAAATAAAATTTAGCTAACGTGGGACTCTGTTCATTTAGAAATCGCCATTCCTTATATGAAATTAGTTTTGATTCTTTGGCTTGTGTTGTCAATTCCTTAATTATTTTCTGCATTTGTACTGTGGGATCCGTCTCTAAAACCTGATAGGTCCTCATATCTAATAGTTGCCTAACTGCTTCCTGCAAATACTGTTGTTTTTTGAGAATTACAATACCGCCCCCCTTGTCCGCCCTCCTTATTACTAAATCCTCTCTGGACCGGAGTTCTACTAGCGCTTGCGATTCTTCATATGAAAGAGTGTTATATTTTCGAGATTTCCGTTGTTGTGTCATGTGAATTATATCTTTTAGCACCAGCTCTTTATACACCAACACTGCTGGTGGTAAAGGACCAGGTGGAATCCACTCTGATTTTAAAGGTATCGCTACGCGATTCAATTCTGGCATTTGTTGTATTGGCAATGGATTGTTTGCAAAATAGGCTTTCAGTGATAACTTTCGAATAAACTTTGAAAAATCAATACAAAATTGGAAATCATCAAAGAAAACCGTAGGGACATATGAAAGACCTTTGGCCAGTAGCTGAGACTGAGACTCAGTAACCTCCAGCCCGGAGATGTTTATAATGGGAGTAAAATCCATTATTGGTTTTTCTGGCGGGTAGACGTGCGTCGTGGTGGCAGATCTTTCTGTTTCTTTGTTTTCCTATCTTTTCCTTCGTCTAAAAAATCGCTTACTTGAATCTGAGGATAGCGAATCCTCAGAAAAATCTGAAAACTCTACATGTTTACGTCTTGTCTGAAATTTTTCTTTCCTTTTGGGATTTTGCCATGGATATACGTATCCTGTGGTATAATCCTGATGGTCTCATTGTAGCTTTTTTGCTTTCACTTTTTTGACCTCATCTTTAATATTATCTATTTGCTGTTGATGTTCTTTTGATATGGCTACTATTTGTTCCGCTGTATAGAGGTCTTTCATTTTAAAAAACTCGCTAAAGGTCTTATTCAAGATTTTATAGGGAGAGGGTATCCCAAACAAGTGGTGAAAAAGGCATATTATAGAGCGCTATTTAACAACAGGAGCCTACTATTAAACCATCGAACAACATCAGATGATAAAAATTGGGATCCTAATAAAGTAAACTTAGTTGCGGGATTTTCCCCTTTAAGCAGATCAATACAGCAAGTAGTACGGAAACATCAGAACATACTAAGGGCAGTCCCTGGAGTAGAGGACAAGCAAATACGGTGTGTCTGGCAAAGGGGAAGAAATTTGAAAGACTGGCAAAGCCCGGCGGTTTTGACGCCTAAAATATCGTTGACATCAGGGGGAAGTCACACGAAATGTGGCCAATGTGAAGTTTGTGAGATCACCTTAGAAATAACCAATTTCACCTATCGTGGGGTTGATTACCCATTGAGATTCCACACTACTTGCGAATCAGAAAGAGTAGTTTATGGGATTCAATGTCCTTGTGGATTGCTGTAGGTGGGGAAAACAATATGATCAATAAGAACGCGAATACGGGAACACCGGAGTAGGTTGAAACATGGTAAGGTAGAAGCCCCAATAGTGTCTCATTGTTTAGCAGCAGGACATGCATACAATCAACTCCGCTGTTTTGTAATAGATAAAGTGGAACAAGCCAGTGTGGGTAGAACGATTGATAAGACCCTTCTAATAAGAGAGCAAAGATGGATTTACAGGCTGGGGACGGTTAGCCCGAATGGTCTCAAAACTTCTTTAGATTGGGTGGTATGTACATAACAAGCAATTGGGAAAACCCTAGTATGAGACTGTTATGGTTTGGCTTAAGGTGAAGATGATAGGTGACATTGTTGTGGTGACTTTTTTGTCCTAACATAAGCTCCCGTATGCCGTTTACATGATAAATAAGTAGCGAGGGGGTTATAAGGTTTTTATGGTAGTAGCAGGAAAGCGGTGTGTGTTTAGTGTGACATCGGCTGACGTATTAAGATGGGTTTTTAAAAGGGTCAGTCTGAGCCGGGCATTCCGCATGCGCGGCGTCTGAAAAAACTGAAAAGAACTGAAGTTGAGTTTGGCGAAGAGTGTAGCCGAAACTTTCAAGATTAAAGACGTGGGCAGCATCAGTAGTAAGAAAGGGATGCTTTTTAGAGTTTTAATGGTTTGGGATTGTTTGGGAGGGGGTTTATAAATATAATGTGTTTATGTTTTAATTGTAGAACTTAACGGATGAGATCTCCTGATGAAACTGTGGCCGTGAAACGCCGCAGTAGTGCCCAGGTAGAGCGTTATCTCCTGATGAAACTGTGGCCGTGAAACATCGCAGTGGTGCCCAGGTAGAGTGTTGAGATCCTCACAGAGATGTGCTTCAATTGAAAAATAGTCCTCAATCACAAGACAGCTAAGTAGCACAGAATTCTAAATACGTGAGATGATATTGAGAAATAAAGTCTAAGCAGCATAGTATGGAGTGGATTGCTGAAATTCTGAAAAAGTTACAACTAAACTATGCAACTTGTGAAATTGTTTGGACACAAGGAGTTTATTGAGTGTTTATTAGTTCTTGTGATGAGTGCAATAGTTTAATTAAATAAAGCAACAAAAGCGGTGAACATTTTAAAAGAAAGGTCCTTGATGTTCTAAGACACCATAATAGAAGACGGAAGTCTCATGGTGGCTAAAGTTCTGAGACCTGTTTTTCGCTGGCTAATTGTTGGTTTTTAAGTGCAAATTTGAAACCTAATTTTCCCAAAGTTTTGTTTGACTTGAACGTATCCATTTTTATAGTGACAATACGCGTTCAGAAACAGACCATATCTAGTAGTATTTTACAGTTCAGCCTAGTATTTCAATAAGCATATATTTTTTTACCTGAGTAAAGGTATGTGGCTATAGCCACTTTCACAGCCCTGTTTCTTCGTCATTATCTGTGCTTGTATCACTGTCTGTATCTATCTCAAGAGTACCCTAAATAGGGTCGTCACTATCCATGGCCAAATCAAGGTTGCCATAGAGAGGATGATTTATATTAGTGTAAGTTGACTTATCACACAAAAGCTCATCAGTCTCTGCTATAGTCTCTAACCTTGTTCTGGGGCCTTGGTCAGTCCTTCCTTTCTCACAATAGTTAAATTTCTGGCTCTCTCTTCACTTCCTAACAAGATGACATCAGATGACTCTCAAAATGGCTCTCTAAGGCTACCCATGATATAGCTACTTTCTGATTGTTCCCAGGCATTTAGTTTGTGTTCATGCCCTATCCTATCTCCTATGCACTGACTGATGCATCAGGAGATCAAACTCTATTACCCTGTATTTCAGTCCTTCTTTTAACTGCACTTCTTGTTGATGCAATGCTTTTCTGCAGTCTTAAACTGAAGTCCTGTTCCAGAGTTCTGTATCAGCCTCTGTTTGATTCTGACCTTGCCATTTTTCTGTGTAATCTATCCTGGATTATGTCTTATTTCAATTTGGTTTGGACCTTGCTTTTACCTAATGGGCTTGCTTTGCTTGTAAGGTGCTGTGATAGTTTATTTATCCAAACCCCCAGAAATCATCAAAAGAGCCTTGGTACCAAGCTTCTCCCATTAGGAAGTTCTGCCCCTTAAACAAAATGGCTCCAAAGGACCTTTTAGACCACCACCATCCTCTGCCTCCAAAGCTTATACCAAAAGTTACCATAGTCAATAAGTGTTAGGAACAACACCGCCCCACCCCCCAACTCCTGCCTTGCTGGTGCTATTTTGGAAAAAGGTGCCAGCTAACCCAAGAAACATTTTACCCTTTTTGTGCTGGGCACAAGAACCTCTGTGGTGAGCTTATGCTATTTTACAAATATCATACTATGTACAAAAATTATATATTCTGTGTGTGTTGTGTTTTCATTTCTTCTCACTTGCCCTGGACCAGAGATAGGAAACCAAGGACCAAGAAAGGATTCCAGTGGTTGATGCCCCCAGCAAGGAAGTCAGGAACAGAGGACACAGACTCTAGACACATAAAAATGCACACATGACCTAAACACCAATGTTTTGCCTAATTCTGGTCATTTTACACATTGTTTCACATATAATGGCTCTGCTTTGTATGTCGCCTTTAGCTTAAAAAGAAAAAGACGTTTGGTGAAAACTGTAAAATATCAAAATTAAATATGGCAAGACTTGAAAAATGCTAGGATCTTTTGCCATATTTAAGATTATGTGGATTTTTTAAGCTTTGTATTTAGTTCTTTGAAACTCATGCTTACTTGGAATAGCTCTTGGTTCCTTTGGAATGGTTGAGTCTCTACATATGCAAGAGGTAAATCAACTCATCCTGAACACCTTGAAGAAAGCATGAAATTAATTTTGGCAGGGTTGACAGGAATCTGAGGCACTGATTATTTGGAATAGGCAAATGTTTCACATTCTTCTTCAACATCTATTCTCTCCAGCTCAGCTATCAATCATTCCCTTTTCAACAGACCTATTCTTCTATTTACTTTGGTTCTTACATTAATATGAACAAAAATGTCAGTCTCTATTAAAACAAAAGTAACATTTATTAAAGTTTTAAATATCAATATTTCTATTCAAAAGAATTGTGTAAATTCTATCACAATTATGTTGAAGAGGCTCCATTTTATATTTTTATAATTATTCATGTTTTTTCTTCTGTATGTGGCTGATGTATATTTTTAAACATTTTCCTCCCCCCCCCCCCAACTATAATTTTGCTCTCTGTCTTTTTTGTAATTTGTGTGGGCCTAAGACTGTGATGTTAAATGACTAGGTGATAGAAGATCTGTAAATATGAACATAATGTCAGTTTCCTTTATGGAAAATACATCTCAGGGACATGTTTACTAATCGGCAGTAGCGGCTTCCATGAGATATCGGAGTCACGGCTCCATTAAATCCAATGGGGTCATGGCTCCGATATCACACAGAAGCCGCTAATGCCAATTAATAAACATACCCCTTAGATTTTATGAATCTAGGGAGGATTCTGAATGCCTTCATCATTTTCAACTTTTAAATTTGCCAGATAACTATAGTAAATATGTTAAACAGATGGGCATATGCAACAAAGGGGTATGTTTACTAAACCTTCTTAATGTGCGCCCGGCGTTAGTGTGCAGGATGCCATATAAGGAGTGGGCGTTTCAGTCTAAAGTAGCAAAACGGGATTAGCGCGCGATAACGCGCGCTGCTGCGCACATTATCGGGCAAAGCGCCGCTAAGCGCTTTACCACGTGGTAATCTTAAGTAGGCGCACAGATATTGAAGCATAGAAACAGAAGTGTAGCACAATGGTTGATACACTGACTGATGATACAGGGGTCATGAATTCAATCCCCCAGTGTGCCTCATGCATAAAGCTGGCTGAGGCGTCAGCTTTGACATGTAAGTATTGTTTCCTGAGGTATTTTAATTATTGCTGCCAGCAAACACACCCTCACGTGCCGTAACCTAAGGTGCTGCATACGGCACCCTAAGGGGAACTCCATAGGGCACATTATAAAGTGCACTGTCTGCCATGGCACCCTATAATTTCCCCTATAGGGCACCCTATAAGGCGCTCCATAAGGCACCTTATACGGACTGTAACCATAAGGTGACTCAGAAGGCGCTTTATAGGGTGCCCTATAAGGCGCCTTATAGGGCGCCTTCTGAGGCACCTTATGGTTACAGTACCCTGAGGGTGTTTTGCTGGCAGCACTAATGTACATTAAAAATAGACAATGCTTTCGACAGCCCTATCAAATAACCCCACTGGGGGTTTGAACCCATGACCTCTGGTTTCACAAGCACTGAAGTAACCAGTGGGCTACAGCTCCATAGCTGCTAGTAAACCCCTGGCTGGCTGCAGAAGGACTGCATGTCACCATACAAACAGTCTGCTGTGGTCACCAGGATAGGGTTAACCCACCCGTACCCATGATGCACTGCACATGTAAATTATCAGTCTACAGATGATCACAAGATGGGGTACGCACCCCACAGCACCTTGGCCTGGTAGGGGGAAACTGACCATGTGTGGTACTGGCACAGAGTAGCTACACATCGTCACATTGTGCTGGTACTGTACTCACCCTGAGGGTGAGGTGGGGCACCCAGCACCAAGTCCACAGCAGAAATAGGCCATGCTGCAGGACCCCAGCAGTGCTAATATGTGAGATAGCTAGGGTCTGCAGACACACCTTGGATACATCTGTATTTCTCAGTCAAGGTTTAGCCGTTATGGACCCAAAGGAGTATTATGTGCCACCCCTTCCCCCCTCTGGGGCTGAGGGTAGTAAACAGGATCTCCCAACAACAGATCCACATTCTACCTCCCTAAAATGGTGGCAGTAGAGGGGACCATCAACCCCAGTCCTGTTGGGGAACAGACACGCTACAGGGCCGTCACTGCAGCTCTGTACACATCCATACAGCAATAACAGACAGACATTAGGCCTGGATATGCTAAGCTGCACCCCACCACTATCTGATGTTCTCCTGTAGCAAGCCTTCAGCCGCTGCACCCTGCAAGGTGCTCCATCAAGACACATACCAGCTGCAGACAGTCTACTAGCTAGTCCATAGTGCATGTTCCTGGTGGAAATGCATGCACCCAGAACTGGGATGTCAGCATACACACCAAGCAGATAAGTCAGTGACTGGGCCCCAAAAGGGAACCTATAAATATCACATGAAAAAAATACTACATCGCACTATGGGGGAACCTAGCCATGCCGTGGTCACTGCTCAGTCAGGGTGAGAGTGATCTCCCAGCAGAACATGCTGTGGCCACCCTGTCTGTGCAGTTGGTGGCTGGGCACTACAATGTCCAAGCCATTGCCCTATGCCCTGTGCAGATGCATCCTGGCCAGGCCACCCTGTCCGGGCTATACCCATGGTACCTTGCTCCTCATTATGCACATTGGCAGGCCAGTACTGGCAACAGTGCTTGCAGTGTGGGCTGTGGAGGGTGTTTGCAGCCACCACACACTGGATAGACAGACACACACTCCCGCACCTATGCCAGCAATGTGCTACTATAGAGGTGTTTGGCAGCCCTGGCCACCACACCAGTCCTGGGCACAGTGCAGGCATGGATATGGTACGCAATACTGTTGGGGGTCACTCCCCAGGATGGTAAACACTGTCAGACACCAGACCTGAAGCACAGACTCCTCAGACATCAGAAAGGTTGCTATGATGGAGCTCAATCAGCAAACCGTGCTTAACGTAGGAATTGCTATCTGCCAGTAATCATAGCTACCTTTTGATAGCTGTGTACCGTATTCCCAGGTTTAGGGTGGCATTGCTACGGTATGCAAGTGCTATTATTGGGAGATGCACGCAGGGCCCAATGTCCTGCCTCTCCAAGAGGCATTGACTAATGGAGCCTGTGGGTGCGGGTGTGCCTGCCCCTGTTGGCTGCTGCTTTACGGCAGAGGTTCCCAACTCCAGTCCTGGTGTGCCAAACACTGTTAGGGTTTTCATGCTGTCCCTCATAAATATGCATGAGATTCATCTGCATACCATGGGGGTGGTGCATAGATATGCAGCACAGGCATCTTTATTAGAGGCAGCATAGAACCTGAATGGTGTTTGGCCCTCCAGGATTGCATTTGGGAGACTCTGCTCTAGGTAATGTGCCTGTTTATGGTGTCTGTGCTCTGTAGGGTAAAATGTAGGTGTTTTGGGCATGTTTACGTCATCTGCAATAAAGGTTCTGTCTGTATTAGCACGTTTTAGTAGTGGGTAAAAAATGGGGGCTGGGTTGGCACACACTGGCTGTGTGCACTGCACCACCGTGTTGCCACAGAGACAGTACATTCCCTGGGGATACCATGACTGTTCATCAGATGGGGCCTGTCTGTTGCAGTGCATGGCACCCACCTACACAGGGCTAGGCCATCGTCTGCTCTGGGCAGCTGTCACTGCCCCCTCCACCACCAGTGCCCCTCTGCCACCCTGTTGACATGCCCTTGTGCTGGTGGAGCGCAGTCTCAGGCCATCCAGTGTGCGGGTAGGCAGCTGCCTATGGTGCGAGTTCTGGGGTAGGGGTGCCTGCATAGGTGTCCACGCTTCCCCCCAGCACCGCCTACCACTGTTCTGTGCCCTTGGGGGTCCCTACTGGGTACTATCCCCTGTGACACTGTGGGAAGCACACTCGTGCCCATGCTGGGCCCTCATCAGTTGCTGTCTGGCTGCTCTACTGTTTCAGCATTCCTATGGGCCACCTAGGCATCACCCTAGTCCGCACTGTGGCCCAGCTGCAGTACAGCATGTGCCATCTGCAGCCCTCTGTGTCCCCTTTCCCAGCATCTGTCCAGTTTCCCATTCCGACATGCCCGCCCTGCTGTTGTGGAACATGTGCACCCCATAGGAAACCTGTCCAATGGAGAGGGAAACCCTGATGAGCGCAATTGCAATGTGGGATCATTCACCTTGTATGGGGACGGAGCGTAGACCCTTCCAAAATTCATATCTTTTTTTTTGAGATTTCTCGGGAGTGCTTTTTGATGTTTCCCATTAATATCACTATTGTCCAGCTTGGTTATGCTTTTTTTATATTTTGTTGGGGTCATTTTCAATGTTTCTTTGCACTTTTGTTCCTTACACATGTATCATACTTATCACTTTTTTGTAGGTTTCCCTGGTTTTGCTGTACATTGCTGACAGAAATGGTTTCTCTGCCCTTTAAATCAGCTCTAACGCCAGGGTTTCACTGGCGTTAGTTTTGAGCCTCGGATTTCACATCGTTAGTGTGCGGGGAGCCTCTCCCCTCCCACTCTCCACCCATTGACCCCTTCTCTCCGCCCCTGGGGAGCCTTCCTCTGCCCTCCAGGAGCCTTTCCCCACCTTCAGTGCTCATTTGCGCCGCTGCGCGCGTTAACGTGTGCTAAGGTACCTGAGCGCCTGATAAAGCACCATTAACACGTGTTAAGGCACCTTAACGCGTGCTAAAATCACAGAGCGCACAATAAGAAGGTTTAGTAAACATACACCATAGTCTTGCAAAAAAACAGTTGAACAATTTTAAATAAATTTTTACTTGATGAGAAGATACATACTAATATCTATTAACACAAATATGTTAAAATTATAGAACAGGGACAGCCAAAAGATGTCTTTCACATACTGAAATGATTGTTTGTCAATACACTGCATCTGAGTAATATGAAAACTGGAAATATTTTCCCCCATGAATGAGTTGTGGAGGTGGTAAAAAGTGCAAGAAGGAAAAATAGAGGACCCATTGGAATGGAAGAGAGACTGGGATTTGAGGATGGTGGAGTTGTGGGGAAGATGGACGAGTATATTCTTATTCATGGGATATTGAATACTTTGGATTGAGTGTTGGGAGATGATTGAAGGGAATGCTTTTCTAAAATTGTTTTGTAACATTTTTCTGTGTATTTTATTGTTTGCAAAATTATTTATCTTTGTAAGCTGCACTGATGAGCCTGATTGTTGGGAGTGTGTTATAGAAATGACAAATGAGAGCTATAGTATAAAGAGAGAGAGAATCCAAGATGGTGGCAATGATGCTTGTTGCTCTGTGATGTTTACCTCTGCTATGGTCTGAGCATACACTGTGTAGGGAGTGTTGTCCACAGGCTCTGTAATAATCCAAAGGGTTTTTGATGCAAAATTTGTCATAAAGCACACAATACTTTGGGGCTCTAGATTATTTTGTTTTATCTCAAAAGTGCTCACATAAGCTTCAGAAGTCCATAGAACTGATTGGCTTTCTCCTCAGTACTTTGTCCCCCATGCAGGCAAAATATAAATCAATTCAAATATTAATGAAAAACACTCTAAAGCTGCCTTACAAAACTTGCATGGCTACAAACTGAGCCAGTGCAGGTTTTCCAACTAGCTTCCTTAGTTCAGGCCAGCTGACTGTTCTCTTTGGAGCAAAGGGGACAACCCTTCTCCCTCAGTAATTTCTTCTCCAAGTAGTCTTTCACATTCTGTACCTCTTCTCAGTGACAAAATTAGAAGTCGTTCAATTCACCAATTTCAGTTACTCTGCTCTTCATTTCTGGGGAAACCCTTACTCTTTTTGAGTGTGCTGCAGTAAGATTAGGGAAGCCATCCGCCCACACCTCCCCTAAGGGTTTCCTAAAACCCAGTCAATGTCATACAAAGATTAAAATAGTTTACTCACATGCTTGGTTCACCATCTCCTGATACTCCATTTCCTGAGATAACCAATCAGAGGGTTGTGCTACACTCAGTTCCATGGGTTCAGGTACGACTCATGTCGTGAGGAGATTGACTCCAGGCAGGAGCCCTCCTGGTGTTTAGGAGTGGTTGAATTCTCAGGGAGGTATGTCACACCCATCTTCTTCCCCAAGCCCTCAAGAAACTACCCAGTCACAGGGTCCGTCCCTTTGCTCTATATTCTGGTATCTATTTGCATGGAGGGTTCTAAATTCCTGGGCTCACATTGGGTTTCTTATGCAATGATGTCCCTGACCCTAATAAGCTCTTGGGGCTAGGGATCTTGGAGTTCTTCCCTTCCCCAGAGAATGAGGCTGGCCATCCCTGACACAATGGGTAAGAGGCAGGGCTAAATTGGGGAAGAAACAATCAGATACCTGATGACCTTCTTCCAATAGTCCAATAGATACTTTTTATCTTTACACAGAGATCCAGGCTAGTGTCTGGGGGGTAGTCCCGCCAGTATTGACACCAAAGTTGTGGCTCAATCTCTTTTCATGAATGGAAACATCTCTCTTACTGCTGAGGTTTGGGACACCCTGGGAGTGCCTAAGTGTGACACTGATAGAAGGTGGAATAGTTGTGTCAGCCATTTGAGAGGAGGCTACCAGCTCCAGAGCAGTTTGTGTTACAACTCATGTGGGAACTGCTTGAGAGCTATCAGCATTGAGGGAGGTACTGATTGAGACAGATCCCAGCTGAAGTGATTTGTTCAACAAATTTCTTCTGAGAGCTCACTGTCCGTCTTAATGAGATCATCAGGTTTGATTCTGGGGGATCTATCCTCAAATTTGTGTTCTCTCTTAGCCTAAAGAGTTTACAATAGAATCAATCTGAGGAGTCATTTCCCAGTTTGGTGCAACAGATTCAAGCTCTATCCTCCAAAGTTCAAGAAAATACTCTTGGATTAATAATCAAGATGCAATTTATTAAAAAAATATTTCAACAGAACAAGATTTGGAATTCCAGAATACTCGGGCAACTAGGGCTGCATTAATCAAGGATAATTCTATTATTTAAATCTAAAATGGAGACTGGAAAATGCTGAATGCTATTGTAATATGAGAATAATTAATTTCCTAAGTCACCACTGTTTTCAGCTAAAGAAATATTTAACATACAGTGTATATATAAGTTGGAAGTTTAAAAATTCCAGTTGACTATATGCCACCAGTAGCTTGAGCATATAATTTGCCTCTTGCACAAAAGGAAACTTTAGAGACTGAGCAAGCAGAGGTTTAGGAACTAGAAACAACTATAAAGGCAGTTAAAGATCATATGGCCTATCCAGTCTGCCCTTCCATATAAACCACTAAGCTCTAAAGTCCTTTTTCCTTTAGTGATCCTCTGTGTTTGCACCATGCTTTCTTGAATTCAGATACAGTTTTTGTCTCTATTACCTTCACTGGGAGACTATTCCATGCATCTACCAATCTTTCTGCAAATAAATATTTCCACAAATTACTCCTGAGTCTATCCCCTTTCACCTTCATTCTAAGCCACCTCATTGTAGAGCTTTCTTTCAGCTGAAAGAGGCTCTCCTGCTGTGCATTTATGCCACGTAGGGATTTAAACATCTCTATCATATCTCCCTTCTCTCATCTTTCTTCCAAAGTATACTTATTTGGTTCTTTAAGTCTTTCCCCATATGCCTTATGGCAATGTCTACTGACCATTTTGGTAGCCACCCTCTGTACTGACTCCATTCTGTTTATATCCTTTTGAAGGTGTAGTTTCACCAAAGACTTATACAGAGGCACTACCACCTCCTTCTTCCTGCTGGCCATTCCTCTCCCTATGCATCGAAGCAGCCTTCTGACTTTCACCATCACCTTTTCTCCCTGTTCAGTTACCTTAAGATCATCAGAAACAATCAGGCACAGGTTACGCTCTTCTTTCATGGACAGAAGCACTTCACCTTCTGTACTTTACTGCTCCCTTGGATTTTTGCAGCCTAAATGCATGAGCTGTATTTTTTAGCATTAAATCTCAGCTACCAGATTTTTGGATAGTATTCAAGCTTTGCTAAATTCCTCCTCATGTTATCTACTCCTTCATGGTTGTCTACTCTATTGCAGATTTTGATATCAGCCATAAAGAGGGAAACCTTACCCAATAGACCTTCTGCAATATCACTTACAAAATTGCTAAAAAGAATCGCACCAAGGACAGATCCCTGCGGCACACCACTGGTAACATTCTTCTCCTCAGAGTAAGCACCATTTATCTGTACCCTTTGTCACTTCCCACCCAACCAATTTCCAACCCAGTCAGTCACTTTAGGATCCATTCCTAGGGCATTCTATTTATTTATAGGTCATCTGTGTGGAACAATGTCAAAGCCTTTCTGAAATCTAAGGGGTATGTTTACTAAATGGCGCTAACGTTGCAGCTGCAATGTTATCACGTGATAGGTGACGATATCACGTGATAATGGCACATTACCGTGCGAGAATGTCGCGTATCGCGTGATAACATCTCCGGTGGCATTAAGGTGCGCAGAGGGTGGAGTAAGGCTCCCCAGGGGCGGAGATAAGGGGTCAATGGGCAAAGAGTGGGTGGGGAGAGGCTCCATGCACACTAAGACCGTGAAATGAATGTCTGAAAATTAGCGTCAGTGAAAACCTTGCGCTAGAGGCAACTTTGCAGGAGAGAGAAACCATTTCAGTCAGCAACGTACAGCAAAGCCAAGGAGACCAAGAAAAGTGATAGTAGTGGTACATGTGCAGCAGCAGCAGCATAGTGGCCAAGTACAAAGGGCATGACGGCGAGGCTGCAAATGGGGTACAGGGGGCTGAAGGCGGGACATGCAGTGGGGTAGCTGGGGCACAGGATGGACTAGGCAGATGCCTAGGTGGCACATAGGAACACAGAAACTGCAAATCAGCAAGCCAGCAACTGACCAAGGTCAAACATGCCCACAAGTGTGTATCCCACAGTGTCCCGGGGACATCACCCAGCAGGTACCAGAATGGGCACATTACAGTGACAGGCGGTGCCGGGGGGAAGCGTGGATGTCTATGTAGGCACCCCTACCCCAGATCCCACACCATAGGCAGCTGCCTACCGGCACACTGGATGGCCTGGGACTGCGCACCACCAGCACCACTGGCATAAGGGCATGTCAGCATAGTGGCCGAGGGTGCTGGTGGTGGAGGGGGGCAGTGGCATCTGCCCACAACACACCAAGGCCAAGCCCTGTTCAGGTGGGTGCCGTGCACTGCAACAGACAAGGTCTGTCTGATGAACAGTCATGGTATCCCCAGGGAATAATGTGCCTCTGTGACAACAGTTTGGTGCAGTATACACAGCCAGTATAGTCAGGGGCAGAAGGTCACAGGTTCAAGTCCCAGCTGTGGCCCCTGCAGACCAGGTCCCCTCATTTTACCCAGTACCAAACCGTGGTAATAAAGACGTAATCTTTATTGCTGATAAAAGAAACATGCAATAAACGCCTATACTGTACCGTACAGAGCATATACACCATAAACATGTGCAATCCCTAGAGCAGAGTTTCCCAACTCCAGTCCTAGAGGGCCAAACACCATTCAGGTTGTCAGGATGTCCCTAATAAATATGCATGAGGTGTATTTGCATGCAGTGCCCCATTGTATGCAAATGTAGCCATACATATTCATTAGGGACAGCATGAAAACTTGAACCGTGTTTGGCCCACCAGGATTGGAGTTGGGAACCTCTGCCCTAGAGCAGCGGCCAACAAGGGCACAAACACCCACCCGCACAGGCTCCACTATCCAGCGGCTCATGGAGAGTCAGGCTGTTGGGGCCTGCGCGGAGCAGCATCTACCAATACTAGCACCTGCATACCTTAGCAATGCCGTATTAAACGTGGAAACACATTCCACATATATCAAAATGTCAGATAACAAATGAATGATGTCAGATAACAAATCTTAAGTTAAACACAATTTGTTGACAGAAATTCATCATAGCAACCTTTCTGATATCTGTGGAGTGTGTTTCAGGGTTTGTTTCTGACACTGTCTAACACCCCGGGGAGTGACCCTATCAGCATTAAGTACCATAGTAATGCCTGCACTGTGCCCAGGACTAGTGCAGTGACCAGGGCTGCTAACCACCTCTACATTTGCACAATGCTGAAAGAGGTGTGGGAGTGTGTGTATGTCTATCCTTACTGAGCATAGTGTCTATTAGAAAATGTTTTGGTGGTGGTGAGAAGCGAGGAGGAATGTGACAAATTGTATCTACCCTTTTGATGTCTAGGACATCTGTACCTTGTCCACTCACAATCTTAAATGACAGAGGTGTAAGGCAGGAGTCTCCAAATCCAGTCCTGGAGGGCCGCAAACCAGTCAGGTTGGCAGGATATCTCTAATGCATGTATATCTCATACAAATTCATTAGGGCTATCCCAAAAACCTGCCAGGATTGCGGCCCTTCAGGACAGGGTTGGACACCCCTGGTTTACAGTGTTAACCTGTCAATGTGCATAATGAGGAGCAAGGTACTGTGGGTATGGCACGGACACGGCAGCCTGAGCAGGATGCATCTGCACAGGGCATAGGGCAATGGCTGGGACATTGTAGTGCCCAGCCACCACCTGCACAGACAGAGTGGCCACAGCATGTCATGCTGGGAGGTCACTCTCACCCTGACTGAGTAGTGACCACGGCATGGCTAGGTTCTCCCATAGTGCTATGCAATGTTTTTATCAAGTGATATCTGTGGGTTTTCTTTTCTTGGATACAATCACTGACATACCTGATTGGTGTGTGTGTGCTTGCATCCCATTTTTCGGTGCACACAGTTCTTCCAGAAACATGTGCTATGTACTAGCTAGCAGACTCTGTGCAGTTCCTATTTGTCTCTCTGGGCCAGTCCAGGACATTTGGGTAGCTAATCCTCTCCAGCAGCTGAGAACTGAAACTTTCCTGACAGCCTACCCAGCTCCCCCTGGTGTCAGAGAGTCAGTCTTTCAGTTCTCAGCAGCTGAATAGGACGTTGGATTGCCCAGCTCCCCAGAGAGGCAGATAGGAATCATTAAGTAGTTAAAATAATTGGTGATCAGAGGAGCTCCGGTTCTCCTGCCAACTACTCCGATTGGTACTAAAGGGCAGAGCCTGCCTCTTTTGGAGAATTCGGGGCACAAGTGTACTGGGAACAGACCTGGGAGCCCCAGAGTCCTCGTCCCCGCCTCTGAGTTCAGCGATATCCAGCTGACCGCTAGCAGCGGCGCAGCAGATTTCAGGTGAGGCTGTTTGCAAGGGGTGTACTGTTCCTGGCTCCGGCTTGAAATTGGATACCGCGGGATTGTTGCTTTTTTTTTTGCTTTCTTCTTTCAGCGGTGATCGCATTCTTTTCGGTGGGAGCAACACACGGGTGGGTTCCTCGGGGCCGCGTCTTTTCCCGGAGTTCGTTGATGGCAATAGCTAGGTTCTTTTTCTTCTTGTCTTTGTAAAATGCTGCTGCTTATGGAGGGGAAGGTCTTGGGGGACCTTTTAGGCCCGTCTCCGGTCTCTTCAGAGGGAGTGGGAATGGCGGCCATTTGAAATGTGCCGGCCGTTTCTCCTGCGCTGCAGGCAAAAGCAGCAAAGAGAAAATCTAAGTCCCGCAAGGCGCCTTCAGATGAGGGGCCGGAGCAGCAGACTTTGCCAACTCTACAGGAGTCTTTGAGCTCTTTCCTTTCCCCAGATTTTATTTTGGCGCTACATAGTGCTTATTTATTGAAGAAGTCTCAGTCTTCCCACAGTCCTTCTAGGGACAGCCTGCTGGTGTCCCAGAAGGAGGATTCTACAGTGGCAGACCCTGGGGAAGGCAGCTCTTCTGTGGAGAAAGTTTTGGACAAGGGGTTAGAAGGGCCTGTGGCTCATAGTTCCTTTTCCCAGTTGCCAGAGGAAGGAGAGATTCTCTCTGAGGCAGGTTTTGAGGCCTGGCCAGGAGAGCTGGAGGAAGGAGAGTTAGGACCGGGTGAGGATCCCAATGTCTTTAGAGTTTTTAGGAAGGAGGAGCTCGGAGCTTTGATTACACAGTCGCTTGCTGCTCTAAATCTAGTGCTCCCAACAGTGCAGCAGGAGCCACTTGAAGATCCCTTGTTTTAGGGTTTTAAGTCAGAACAACACTGTTTCCCCATTCACAATGTGATTAAGCAAATGATAGAGTCTGAATGGGAGTGCCCTGAAGCATCCTTAAGGGGTGCTCGTGCTATTGCGCATCTGTACCCCATTCCCCAGGAGGAGAAGGACTTGTTGCATATGCCTGAGGTGGATGCGATAGTTTCAGCGGTCACTAAGAAGACCACGATTCCCGTAGAGGGCAGTTCAGCCCTTAGGGACTTTCAGTCGACATCTCCTAGACCCCGGAGAATGGGAATTGAATTGGGCGGTCTTTCACAAGATCACATTGCGTTGGGGTCAGCCAGTCATGGACCTCATGGCTACCCAGGCCAATGCCAAGGCAGCTTGATTTTACAGCAGGTGCAGGGTGCACATCTCGGAAGGGCTCGACGGCCTGGTGCAGCCTTGGCCGTCTGGTCAACTGCTTTACGTGTTTCCTCCGTGGCCGCTTTTGGGAGGATAGCAAGATACAGGGGGACAGTGATTCTCGTTGCTCTGGATTGGCCCAGGTGACCATGGTATGCCGACCTGATGAGGCTTCTCGTGGTTCCTCCATGGAGGCTGCCCGCCCGGCTCAATCTGTTGAGCCAAGGGCCCGTGTTAATGCCACAGGTGGATCGATTCTTGCTTACGGCTTGGCTCTTGAGAGGGAACGCTTGTGACATAAAGGCTACTCAAGAACTGTGATCGCTACTATGTTACAGTCCAGGAGACGGTCTACTTCGTTAGCGTACATTAGGGTGTGGCGTGTTTTGAAGTGTGGTATAGCAAATGGCAGGTTAAGCCTTGGGGGGGCGAGACTGCCAGAGATATTGGGGTTCCTTCAAGGAGGGCTAGAAAAGGGGCTAGCCCTCAGCACCCTGAAGGTGCAGCTGGCGGTGCTGGCTTGTTATAGGGGAAGAGTGCAGGGAAGCCTGCTTTCCTTACATCCAGATGTACTACGCTTCCTTCGTGCTGCAAGAAACATTAGACCTCCGGTTAGACCAGTCGTTCCTCCTTGGGACTTGAATTTGGTTTTGCAGGCGTTGATGGAACCTCTGTTTGACTCAGGGTCGTCAGGATATCTCCGAAAATTGTCCTGGAAGACTGCTTTTTTGGTTGGGTTGTGTTCCGCAAGACGAATTTCGGATCTGAAAGCTCTCTCGTGCAGAGCAAATACATTCAGTTTTCGGCAGAAAAGGTAGTGTTACGGCCGGTGCCGTCTTTTCTGCCTAAAGTGGTGTCCAGTTTTCACGTCAATCAAGCCATCTCGCTTCCCACATTTAGTGCTCCCGAGGGTGGTAAGTTGGAATGCTCACTGAAGCGGCTGGATTTAGGACGCGTGCTGGTAGATACCTTAAGGAGACGGAGTTGTTTCGAAAATCTGACAGGTTGTTTATCCTTTTTGGGGGGCTGGCTAAAGGAAAGGCAGCCACCAAGGCTTCTATCGCTCGCTGGGTGAAGCATGCGATACGGGCGGCGTATGAGTCAAAGGGCAAGTTGGCTCCGCTGGGGCTCAGAGCTCATTCGACTAGAGGCCAGGCAGCCTCGTGGGTGGAGAATGCGTTAGTACCGCTGGTGGATATCTGTCGGGTGGCGACGTGGTCTACTCTGCATATGTTTGAAAAGCACCATCGCTTGGATATTCAGGTAAGGGATGATGCTAGAGTGGGTGCCTCGGCCATTGTTGTGGGGCTCGCAGGTCCCTCCCAGATTTAGGTACTGCTTTGGTACTGCCCAAATGTCCTGGACTGGCCCGGAAAGACGAATAGGAAGAAGATATTAGACCTTACCTGCTAATTGTCTTTCCTTGCGTTCTCTCCGGGCCAGTCCAGGACCCACCCATGATGTCTACGAGGGATAGAGAGGCACTGTCCTCGGCTGGTGATTCAGAGATATGATATATTACAGGACTAGTAGCTGGAGCTGGGGACAGTGGAGAGAATATTGGAAGTAGATTCGGGGGTTCCTCTAAAGTATCAAAAGGGGACTCTTACAAAAAAAAAAAAGAAGGAGCTAAGAACTAAGAATGACCTTTCAGAGAATGCTACCTGTAGAATGGACTACGTTATCTGGAAGTTAGAGTTTGTTTGTTGTTTTTTATTCCCATTGTAGTTTGAGTTCCACTGCTTTGATACCGGGAGACTGACTTTCTGACACCAGGGGGAGCTGGGTAGGCTGTCAGCAAAGTTTCAGTATTCAGTCCTCAGCTGCTGGAGGGGATTGACTACCCAAATGGCCTGGACTGGCCCGGAGAGAACTCAAGGAAAGACAATTAGCAAGTAAGGTCTAATTTCTTCTTAGTATGTGTATGGCTGGAACACCTTGCAGAGTGCAGTGGGTGGTGACTGACTGTGTCCTCTGCTGGTGAATGTCAGATAGGGGTGGGGGGCAGCTGAGCTTTTCCAGGCCTACTGCCCTATGTGATGCGTACAGATCTGCATTGACTGCCCTGTAGGGTGCCCATTCCCCAGCAGGACTGGGGTTGATGGTCCCCTCTACTGCTACCATTGCAGAGATGTAGAATGTGGATCTGTTGATAGGAGACCCTCTTTGCCACCCTCAGCCCTGGAAGAGAGGGGTGGTGGTACATAGCCCACCTAGGGGTCCAAACACCACCCTTCACTTATAACATTTAACCATGGCACCCACACAGAATATACACTATTCTGGGTGCATCATAGTCCACAAGGGCTAGACTGGGAAATACAGATGGACAGAGCTGTATCCTAAGTGCGTCTACAGGGACTACCCATCACACACTAGCACTGATGGGGACCTGCAGCACAGCCTGCCTCAGTCAAGCCAGGTGCTACGGACCTGGTGCTGGGCACCCCACCTCGCCTTCAGAGTGAGCACAGGAACCGCACAATGTCACGCTCTGTAGCTACTCTGTGCCAGTAACACACACGGTCAGTTCCCCCTACCAAGCCGGGGTGCTATAGAGGCACATACCCCATCTTGTGATCAGATGTAGGCTGCTGATCTGCATGTGCAGTGCATCATGGGTACGGGTGGGTTTACCCTATCCTGGTAACCACAGCAGACAGTTTGTGTGGTGACCTGAAGTCTTTCTGTAGCCAGCCAGCAGTTTGTTAGACTTTATAGAGATGTAGCCCACTGGTTACTTCAATTACTGTAGAGGCAAAGGTCATGGGTTTGATCCCACAGTGGTATTATTCAATAAGGCTGTCTGAGGCTTTTCCTTTTAATTTAAATCAGTGCTGCCAGCAAAAACACCCTCACAGTGCCATAGCCTAAACTGCCTCATAAGGCGCCCTATAGGGCACATTATAGGTTGCCTTGGCAGACAGGGCACTTTATAATGTGCCCTATGGAGTGCCTTATAGGGTGCTTTATGCGGCACCATTGGTTACGGCACTGTGAGGGTGTTTTTACTGACAGCACTGATTTAAATTTAAAAAAGCAAATGCCTCAGACAGCACTGATTTAAATTGAAAGGAAATGCCTCAGACAGCCTTCTTACATAACACCACTGCAAAATCAAACCCATGACCTCTGCCTCTGCAGTCATTGCAGTAACCAGTGGGCTACATCTTTATTGTTTCTAACATTGAGTTGGCATGAACTTAGTTTTAATGCGCATTAACGTGCCACGGCACACACTATCGTGCGATACAGATTCTTGCTACCTTGCCACCGGAACGCCTACTCCTTATATGGCATTCTTCACATTATAGCTCTCCCTCGATATAACTCTCTGGTCACCCAGTCAAAGAAATCAATTATATTTTTCTGACAAGACCTGCCTCTCATAAAACCATGTTGCCTCAAATCCTGCAGTTCATTGGATTTCAGAAACCTCACTATCTTCTGTTTTAGCAGCCTTTTTATTAGTTTACGCACCACAGAGGTAAGACTAACTGGCCTGAAGTTCCCAACCTCATCCTTAGTTCCATTTTTTGTAAAGGGAGCACATGCACTTTCTCCAGTCTTCTGGACCCATGCCAGACTCTAAAGAAGCATTGAAAAGGTTGGACAGTGGAGCTGCTAGAACTTCCCTAAGTTCCTTCAGCATGCTTGGATGTATCCCATCTGACCCCATTGCTTTGTCTACTTTTAGAAACTTGCAAACACAGTCTTCTGAAAATCATTCAAGATCCAGTTCACTTCTGTTCCTATTTGTCAATGTTTTCTGAGGTACTACTCCTGGGCTTTCATCTGTGAACACAGAATAGAAAGAGTTATTAAGCAATTCTGCTTTTATCCTCATCAGGTACTACATATTCTTTCCCTTCAACTTTCAGTCTGACAATACTACTTTTGCATATCCTCCTCTCACTAACATATCTGAAACATGTCCCCCCCCCCCCCATTTTACCGTGTTGGCTAGTTTTTCTTCCATTTGTATCTTTGCTTTCCTGAATACTTTCCTAACTTTTCTAAGCTTTTCTGAATATTGGTGCTTGTCTTCCTCTTTCTGTGATCTCTTGTATTTTATGAAGGCCACCCTGTTTTTTTTTCACCTTTTTAGTGACTTCTTTTGAGAACCATAGTGACTTCCTTTTCCTTCTACATTTACTTACTTTCCTAATAAAAAGATTTGTTTCCCTTAAACATCCCTTTCAGTTTCTCCCATTGCTTTTCTACATCTTCCTGCTGCTCTCATCCCCCTAACAACTGTTTGAGGTATTATCCCATGTTGGCCCTGTTAGTTTTCCTAAAGTATAGGACCCTCACTTTTGTATGGACTTTATCATTCCTAGTGCTAATACTGAACCACACCATCCGATGATCACTGGATGCGAGATGATTGCCCACTATAACATAGAAACATAGAAACATGATGACAGAAAAAGACCACATGGCCTATCTAGTATGTCCTTCCATATCAACAACTACAACAGTCCCCATCAGAAACACACTCCCCTTCATTAGCACTAGATCCAGTATGCCCCCCTCATGTGTTGCTTCTGTTACTGGTTGGTGGAATAGTTCTCCCTGTAAAGAATCCAGGATCCCCCTACGTCTAGATGACACCACAGCAGGGATGTACCAATCAATATTTGGCATATTGAAATCACCTATCATTACTATCTCTCCTTTCATAGCGATACTGCAAATTTTTTCAATTAAATTTCTGACCAGTTCTTTTGCCTGTGAAGATCTGTATATAACACCAGTACAAATGGATGCTCCATTTCTTCTTTCCAGTTTAACCCACAATGCCTCCTCCTTCTCTCGTAAGTCCTGGAATTCTATAGCTTTAATATTATCTTTTACATATAATGCCACTTCCCCTCCTCCTCTTTCCTTTCTTCCTAGCCTATCCTTCCTGAATAAATTATAGCCTAGTATAATTACATTCTAGTAATGTTTTTCTGTGAACCATGTCTCTGAAACTGTCACTAAATCCAAGTCAGACATACTATGGGCATTGCATATATGCGTATATTTATTGATGTTTAATAAAGTTAAACATCAAAAACAAGAAAATTCTTCCATAAACAAGAAAAGGAAAAGAAAAAGAAAGATAATATGTTGCCAAGTACATCACAAGGAAATGGAATATTAGCCCACATCAATGGGAGCATCAACAAAAAATAAGATAAAAAGAAGAAAAAAGAAGAGGCAGAAATGGCCCACTATAAGGTGCAAATTACAGTCACTCTAATTCAATATCATATATAAAATATATGGTTATCTTAACCCCTCAACTTTGCTTGGCCAAAGATAAGACTTCCTCTTTACTCACCAAAAGCTTCTCTAAGTGAGCTGGATCCAGGAAAACATATTTCACCCGCAGCAATGTAACTACAACTGTTTCCTGATGTCTCCAAAGCCACCCAAGTGAGAAGGAAAGCCTTTTTGTCTCTTTAAGGGGGATGTTTACTAAAATCCGCAAATGTGCGCGCCGCAAAATAGCGCACGGAAACGCGGCACTGAAACGCGAATAAACGCGTTTAAACGCCCCGCACACGTGCGTGTCACCCCCGCACAGGTACGCGGCTCACTAACGGGCCCCGTACAAGTGCGGGCCCGCAAATGTCCGATAGAGGCGTGGAACGGCGAAAGGAGGGCGGAGGAAGGCTCCGGAGGGGCGGAGGGACGGGGTCAATGGGTGGAGAGTGGGAGGGGAGAGGCTCCCCGCACAGTAGCGGGCCCGAATTTGCAATTAAAAACTACCGCGAGTGAAACACTCGCGGTAGAAAGCATTTAAAGGGAAGAGAAACCATTTCCGTCAGCAATGTACAGGAAAACCGGGGAAACCAGCAAAACGTGAGCAGTGTGATACATGTGCACAGCACAAAAGTGAAAATAAAAATAGAAAATGACCACAACAGAACTATTACAAATAGTAATTCAGCTGGGGAACAGTTTATAGTGATGGGCAAATACAGAAATCACACCCAGCAAAGCTCCAGAAAAAAGAAATGAAGTTTGGAAGGGTCTACTGAGAGGAGACTCTTCCAAAAAACATTTCCACGTGTTGGAGCTTTCCTGGGAGTGTTTGCTATGGTTGCCCATTAATATCACTGTTGCCCAGCGTGGTGATATTTTGTCCCACATATCCCGTGGTCATTTCCGGGGTTTATGTGCACGTTTGTCACCAGAAAGGGTGCATATGCCCACAGTAGAATTGCGTAGAGCAGGGTTTGTGACTCCATCCTGCCAGGCTTACTGCCTCCAGGGGCTGCACTGTCTCTGTGGCCAAAGTGTGGTACAGCAGACAGAGTCATTACCTCTAGGACCAGAGGGCAGAGGTTCAAAACCCAGCTGGGGCACCTACCAGCCCAGTCCCTATATTTTACCCACCACTAAATAAAGATAGCGCAGACACCCCTGTATGCATGGGGAAAACACCCATATTTTACCCAACACCGCACACACACCACAACAATGGGCATTACCTACAGCCAAGTCCCCCAAAATGCAGTCCCATACTGCCACATTGCAATCAGGTCAACTGCTTTTCTGAGAGACGTTCATGCCAGCATGTTGGCAGACAAGTACATGTGGTGCAGGGGGCAGTGGCTGCTAACCACAGAAGACAGAGGCCTAGCCATGTGCAGGCTGGCACAGTCCACTGCAACAGACAGGTCCTGCCGGATCCACAGTCATGGACAGTCCAGGGAATCCAACCAACCTGTGGCTACACAGTGGTGCAGTGCACACAGACAGTGCATACAAGAACAGAAGGTCACAGGTTCAAAGCCCAGCTGGGGCTACTGCCAATCCTGCCCACATATTTTTCCCACAACTAAACAGTGATAGTAAGGACACAACTTTCATGGCGGGGACATATGCAATGGTAAGACATCTATCTTTTACCCCACTGAGCACAGACACCATGAACAGGGGCAGTACCTAGAGCAGAATCACCCAAATGCAGTCCTGGTGGGCCACACACCAGTCAGGTTCCATGCTGACACTCATACAAATGCCTGTGCTGTATATCTATGCACCACCCCCATGGCATGTAGATGTAGCCCATGCATATTCATGAGGGATAGCAGGAAAACCCGAACAGTGTGATGCAAACCTGGACTGGGGTTGGGAATCTGTGCCGTAAAGCAGCAGCCATCAAGGGCAGACACACCCACACCCACAGGCCCCATTGGCCAATGTCTCCTGGAAAGGCAGAACATTGGACCGTGCATGCAGCACCCAAAACGAGCACTTGCATAACATACCAATGTCACCCTACACCTGAGGTATACGGTACACAGCTCGGAGACGTTTGCTAGGAGCACGGGCAGGCAGTTTATCCATACGTTACGTACATACTGCTAGTTGACCCCATCCAAACAATCTGTTAGGTGTTTGCGGGGCATGCTCCAGGCCTGGCCTCTGACAGTGCTTACCACCCTGGGGAGTGACCACCAGCTGTAATGCGTACCATATCCATGCCTTGCCGTGCTCAGGACCGGTTTGGTGGGCAAGGCTACTTACCCCCTCAATCGTAGCACCATGATGGCAGAGGTGTGGAAGTGTGTGTCTGTCTATACAGTGGGTGTTGGCTGCACGCCCCTTCAACAGCCCGCACTGCCAGCACTGTTGCCAGTATTGGCCAGTCAATGTGCATAATGAGGTGCAAGGTACCATGGGTATAGCCAGGGCAGGGTGGCGTGGCCAGGATGCATCTGCACTGGGCATAGGGCCCTGGCAGGGACATTGGCTGGGATATTGTAGTGTCCGGCCACCACCTACACAGACAGGGTGGCCAAAGCATGTCCTTCTGGGGGATCACGCTCACCCTGACTGTGCAGTGACCACAGCATGGCTAGGCCCCCCCATAGTGCTGTATAGTAGTTTTCTCATGTGATAGATATGGGTTTCTCTTTGGGGCCCAGTCACTGATCTATCTGCTTGCTGTGTATGCAGACAGCCCAGTTCTGGGTGCATGCATCTCCATTGGGAACATGCACTATGGACTAACCAGCAGACTGTTTGTAGCTGGTAAATGTCTTGCTATAATGGCTTGCAGGGTGCAGTGGCTGTTGGCTTGCTGCAGGGGAATATCTGGTGGTGGAGTGCAGCTTACCATACCCTGGGCTTATGTCTGTCTGCTATTGTGTTATGGCTGTGTATGGAGCTGCCTGCCTGCCTGGGGGGGGGGTGTTCCTCAGCAGGACTGGGGTTGATGTTGCCCTCTACTGCCACCTTTGCAGGGAGGTAGAGTGTGGATCCCTTGATGGGGACCATGTTTGCCACGGGGGGGGGGGGGTGCCGGATGGCGGCAGACAGGGATATCCATGGTGTTTGTGCAGCAACTAGCTATCTTACACATTAACAATGATTTGGAACGCCCCCTTGGCCTCCAACAGCGATGGCAGGTGTTGTTGGCCTGGTCCTGGCCACCTCATTGCACACTCAGGGTGAGCACAGTACCCGCACGATGTAACGGTGTTGGCTACTCTGTGCCAGTAAAACACCCGGTCAGTGCCCCCTACTAGGCCAAGGTGCTGTGTGGGTGCACCCGGTCACTTCCCCCAACAGGGCCGAGGTGCTGTGGGGGTGCATTCCCCATCGTGTGTCCATCTGCGGACAGCTAATTTGCATGTGCAGTGCATCATGGGTATGGGTGGCCTAACCCTATCCTGTTGACACCAGCAGACTGTCTGTGAGGTGACGTGTAGGCTATCTGCAGCCAGCCAGGGGCCTGCTTACAGCTATGGAGCTGTAGCGCAATGGTTACATCACTGCCTGTGCAGCCAGGGGTCATGGGTTCAAACCCACAGTGGGGCCCTTTGGTAGGGCTGTCCACAGCTTTTTTTTATTTACTGTACATATGTCTATGCCGGCAAGACCACCCTCAGCTTACTATACCCATTAGGTGCCTCTGAGGGTGCTTCATAGGGCGCCCTGTAGGCCACCTTATGGTTGCCATCCCTATAGGGTTGCACTATACATTATCCTGTGTCGCAACATACATGCTGCCCTATAGGGGTCATCAAGGGTGCCTTGGCGAACAGTGCACTGTACACATGTGCCTTATGGGCCGCCGTATGTTAACATGCTGGGAGAGTGCGTTTGCTAGTAGTGATGACAAAATAAAATTATACAGCCTCCTACAGCCTCCACCACATAATACATACTGCCTCAGCAGGCATTTTTCACTGGGCATTGTGAGGAGTTGAACCCTGATCCCTGCTCCATTGGTCAGTGTTTTAACCATTGTGCTGTGGCTCTGTTCCTGTGCTTGTGAATCAGCGCGCCGCCTTCTGCGCCCAAGGGGACCAGTGCGCCGCCTTCTGCTGCCCAAAAATAACTGTGCGCCGCCTTATGCCGTTCCAAATTAATTTGCCTCCTAAAACAATGTTAATCATTACAGTTACTGCCTCAGCTGACCTTTGTCGTTGCGCACACTGGGGGATTGAACCCATGGCCCCTGCACCATTGGTCAGTGTCTTCACCGTTGTACCACGGCTCTGTTGTTTTGTATACTCAGCAGCGCGCCACTTTGCCTTTCAACGCGCTAATGTCGACCCCCGCACATTAGCGCGACGCACACACGTCCGGTGGCTTACTACCGTTTTTTTTCTATTTTCTGCCTGAACCGCCCACTCCTTATATGGCACAGGCACACTAGCGCGGCCCCGCACGTTAGGAATGTTTAGTAAACATGCCCAATAGTTTAATGGGACAAAGCCAATATGCATTTATCCAAGAAAGGTCTTATCTGACTAATCTGTTATATTTTTTGAATGTATGAATAAACAGGTAGACCAAGGTGAGCCAGTGATATAGTGTATCTGGATTTTTAGAAATCCTTTGATAAGGTCCCTCATGAGAGACCTTGGAAAATTAAAAAGTCATGAGATTGGAGGCAGTATAGTACTGTGAATCAGGAACTGGGTAAAAGAGAGGAAAGCAGAAAATTAGTGCTAAATAGCCAATTATCTCAATTGAGAAAGGTGAATATTGGAATATTCCAGGGGTCTGTGCTGGGCCCGCTGCTTTCTAACATATTCATAAATGACCTGGAAATGGGCATAACAAGTGAGGTATTCAAATTTGTTAAATTGGAAGATTGGATGTCCAAAAGGAAGATGAAATTTAATGTGGACAAGTGCAAATTTATGTACCTAGAAAAGAACAACCCCAGCTAGGGTTACACAATGCAAAGTTCCACATTAGGAACCACCACCCATAAAAAGGATCTAGACGTTATAGTGGATAATACACTGAAACCCTCCGTCCAGTGTGCATCGGCAGCCAAGAAAGCAAATAGAATGCTAGGAATGATAAGGAAAGGAATGGAGAATAAAACCAAGGATATTATAATACCTCTGTATCATTCCATGGTGCGACCTTAATATTGTATGCAATTCTGGTCACCATATCTTAAAAAGAATATAGCAGAAATAGAAAAGATACAGAGAAGAGCCACCAAAATGGTAAAGGAGATGGAAGGATGCCCCTATGAGGAAAGGCTTAAAAGGTAGGGCTCTTTAACTTGGAAAAGAGACAACTGAGGAGAGAGATGATAGAGGTCTGAAAATGAATGAATGAGTGGAACGGGTAAACATAGATCAGTTGTTCACTCTATTAAAAAGTAGAAAGACTAGGGGATATGCAATGAAGCCACAAAATAACCCATTTAAGACGAATACGAGAAAATTTTATTTCACTCAATGCTTAGTCAAACTGGAATTCTTACCTGAGGATGCAGTAAAAATTGATAATGTAGCTGGGTTTAAAAAAGGTTTGAACAAGTTTCCTGGAGGAAAGGTCCATAAACCATTATTATAGAGGACCAGAGAAATGCACTGCTTACCCCAGGACAAAAACTGTGGAAACTGTATACCTTTTTGGGAACTTGACAGGTTATATGTGACCTGGATTGGCCACTGTTGGAAACAGGATACTGTGCTTGATCGACCTTGGTCTGAACCAGTATGGTATTCCTTATGTTCTTATATATCCTTCTAAATCATTCTTACACCAGAAAGAGCAGAAAATTAGCAATAGTCTATGAAAGTCTATTAAATTGCCAATTCTATAACAATTAAGATTGAATACATAAAATGCTATATAGATATGCATTTCCAGGATAGAAAGCAAGAAAACCAAAGTTAAATGTTTGGAGGGAGGGTTTTTATGCAGCATAAAACATGGTACCTGCAACCATCAGAAAGACAAAGATCTAGGGATAAATGCATTTGCTAACATCAAGTAATCAAACTTCACAATGAGGTAGTGAAGAAATAACATATAATATTTAGGTGTACAAAGAAAGTCATGTCCAGCAGAAGAAAGGATGTAATACCTCTTCATGCATCATTAGTAAAACTTCATTTAGAGTTTTCTGTCCTGTTCTTGAGGCTACGTTTCTGAAAGGATATAGAAAACATAGAAACAGTCCATGAAAATGATACCAATATGGCAGTCCATTGAAGTGAGACTAGGAAATTAATTATCTGCAATCTTGAATCAAGATAGGGACATAGTACATACAATAAACAAACTCAGATATCTCAGGGGTATAAATAATGCAGGATATATAAACATTTCTTATGGATGGATCAAAATATGAGACGGGGAAGAATATAATATAAAGAAGTATTGTTTCTTCACAGAAAGAGTGGAGAATAACATAGTAAATGATGACAGATGAAGACCAGTATGGTCCATCTAGTCTGCCCAGTGAGGCGGTAAGAGTAGGTGCATCTGCTGCTCCGTGCAAGTCACCCTTCCCCATGCCTTTGTTTAGGCGTGTACCCACCGCTCCGTGCAGGCCACCCCTATTTGTTGAGATATAAGAGAGAGTTATGTTTATTTTTATTTTATCCTGTTGCTATAAAAGGATCCTCTGTGTCTGTGCCATGCCATTTTGAATTCTGTCACTGTATTTGCCTCCACCACTTCCATTGGGAGGGCATCCCAAGCATCCACCACCCTTTCAGTGAAAAAGTATTTCCCGATGTTGCCATTCAGTTTACCCCTTTGCAGCTTCATGTTATGCCTTCTAGTTTTACAGCTTCCACGTCTTTGGAAGAGGTTTGTTTGTTCATTTATACTCTTTAAGTATTTAAAGGTCTGAATCATATCATCCTTATCCCTCCTGTCCTCCAGAGTGTACATATCTAGGTCTTGAAGTCTCTTCTCATACGTCTTCTGACAAAGGCTACAAATCATTTTGGTCACCTTCCTCTGAACCATTTCCAGTCTTTTTATATCCTTTGCAAGATATGGTCTCCAAAAATGAACACAATATTCCAAGTGAGGCCTCACCAGCAACTTGTACAGTGGCATTAGTCACCTTCCTTTCTGTTGGTAATTCCTCTCTGTATGCAATCCAGCATCCTTCTGGCTTTTTCTACCACCTTATCACATTGTTTTGCCACCTTGAGATCCTCAGAAACAATCACTCCGAAGCCCGGTCAGTGCCACGTCAGAACATGCTAGGGAGATAAAGTTCCTAGATGAAATAAATGACTGCTTCTTGGAGCAGCTGGTTCATGAACTGACCAGAGGGGAAGCCATATTAGACCTAGTCCTTAGTAGAACACCAGATCTAGTGCAAGAGATAAGGTTGTTGGGCCGCTTGGCAATAGTGATCATAGCATAATCGCCTTTGATTTAATTAGTGGAGGAGGATAGTAAGGAAATCCACAGTACTACCTTTTAACTTTTGAAAGGGAGGCTATGATAAAATGAGGAAAATAGTTAAGAAAAAAATAAAAGGAGCAGTTGCAAAGGTTAAAGACGTATATCAGGCTTGGCTGTTGTTGAAAAATACTATCTTGGAAGCCCAGACCAGCTGTATTCTACGCTTTAAGAAAAGTGGAAGGAAGTCCAAAAAACAGCCAGCATGGTTTAAAGGTGAGGTCAGAGAGTCTGTTGTTGCCAAAAAAGCATCTTTCAGGAAATGGAAAAAAGAGCCAAACAACGAAACCTGGAAACAGCACAAGCACTGGCAAGTCAAATGCAAGGCATTGATAAGGCAGGCAAAGGGAGAGTTTGAGAAGAAGCTTGCTGCAGAAGCAAAAACGCGAAGTAAAGACCTTTTCAAGTACATTCATAGCAAAATCCTGTGAGAGAGTCAGTTGGTCCATTAGATGATAAAGGGGTTAAAGGAGCACTAAGAGGCGACAAGGCGATAGCGGAGAGACTGAATGAATTATTTGCTTCAGTCTTTACTGAGGAAGATGTAGGGATGTTACCCATGACTGAAGTGGTATTTAAAGGTGCGGAAGAATTGAAGGAAATATCGATACATCGGGAAGATGTATTACAACTATTAGATAAACTGAAGAGTAGCAAATCACCTGGGCCAGATGGTATACATCCAAGGGTGTTGAAAGAACTGAAATATGAGATTGCAGACCTGCTATTAGTAATCTGTGAACTATCATTAAAATCATCTCTAATACCTGAAGATTGGAGGATGGCGAATGTAACACCAATTTTTAAAAAGGGTTCCAGGGGTGATCTGGGAAACTACAGATCGGTGAGCCTGATATCAGTACCAGGAAAAATGGTAGAAACCATCATAAAGAATAAAATTACTCAGCATGTACATAGTCATGACCTAATGGGAGACAGCCAACATGGCTTTAGACAAGGAAGATCTTGTCTTACTAATCTGTTATGTTTTTTTGAAGGAGTGAATAAAAGGTGGACAAAGGTGAGTCGGTTGATATTCTGTATCTGGACTTTCAGAAAGCCTTTGACAAAGTCCCTCATGAGAGACTTTTGGCAAAACTAAAGAATCATGGGATAGGAGGCAGTGTACTATTGTGGATCAGGAACTGGTTAAAAGATAGAAAGCAGAGGGTAGGGCTAAATGGCCAATTTTCCCAATGGAGAAAGGTGAATAGTGGTTTACAATAGGGATGTGTGCTGGGTCCGCTGCTTTTTGACATATTCATAAATGACCTGGAAAGTGGAATAACGAGTGAGGTTATCAAATTTGCAGATGACACAAAACTATTTAAAGTTGTTAAAACCCAAGAGGATTGTGGAAAATTGCAAGAGGATCTTGATAAATTGGAAGACTGGGCATCAAAATGGCAGATGAAATTTAATGTGGACAAGTGCAAGGTTATGCACCTAGGGAAGAACAACCCAAACTATGGTTAAACGATGCAAGGTTCCACATTAGGAACTACCACCCATGAAAAAGATTTAGGCGTCATTGTGGATACCATGTTAAAACCCTCGGCTCAGTGTGCAGCAGCAGCCAAGAGAGCAAATAGAATGCTAGGTATGATAAGGAAAGGAATGGAAAATAAAACAAAAGATATTATAATGCCTCTATATCGTTCCATGGTGAGACTGCACCTTGAATATTGTATGCAATTCTGGTCGCCATGTCTTAAAAAGGATATAGCGATTTTAGAAAAGGTTCAGAGAAGGGCCACCAAATGGAAAAGGGGATGGAAGGATACTCCTATGAAGAAAGGCTAAAAAGGTTAGGGCCTCTTTAAACCTGGAAAAGAGACGGCTGAGGGGAGATATGATAGAAGTCTATACATTGATGAACGGAGTGGAACGGGTAAACGTAGATCGATTGTTTACCTTATCAGAACGTAGAAAGACTAGGGGACATGCAATGAAGCTATAGGGTAAACTATTTAAGACTAACAAAAGAAAATATTTTTTCACTCAACGTGTAATCAAACTCTGGAATTTGTTACCGGAGGATGTAGTAAAGGCTGTTAGTGTAGCTGGGTTTAAAAAAGGTTTGGACAAGTTCCTGGAGGAAAGGTCCATAAACCATTATTAAGAAGGGACCCAGGATATCAATGCTTGAACCAATACAAGCATTGTGGAACCTGTGTCCCTTGGATAAACTGCTAGGTACATATGACCTAGATTGGCCACTGTTGGAAACAGAATACTGGGCTTGATGGACCTTGGTCTGACCCAGTATGGCATATCTTATGTTCTTATGTTCTTATGTCCTTCTCCTGGTCCGTGCACACCAACCTCTAACCCTCTATCGTATAAACAGCATCTCGTTGGACAGGCAACAATAAAGAAATCATAGGACAAACAGAAGTGGTGATAAAGGCTCTCATATACTAACTTTCAAATTAATTTTAATTTTGAAAAAGTATACTTCACATGAAAAATATTGCAAAAAGTCTGGTAATATTTATATTTATTATTTATTTATTTAGCTGTATTTATATGCTGCCTTTCACCAGGTCAAGGCGGTTTACATCAAACAAGAGATAAAATACAATGTAACAGCATCTTCAACTATATACAACATGCAGTTGACACATAAGAGTTTATAAGTATATACAGTCTTGAACTTTGTACACTATATAGACTTAGGGTATGTTACTAAAGGGTGCTATTTGCGCTGCTGACATGTTATCAGGATCCTGGAAAAGGTTTTTTCTGCCGAGTGCAGATAAGCCCTACAAGGTTCCTCAGCTCGCAGCTGTTAAAAGCTGGCTTCCTTGAATGGGTAGCCATTTTCTGCACTGCCTTATTCACGCATGCAGGCACACACACACATGCACTGCTCCACGACTCAACGCACGCAGCGCACATCATTAAGGTGCACTAGCAACGTGCATGTGCCATGGCTGGTAGACAGGAACTGATGGCACAATCAGTATATTTAAAGATCTAAGCTGCAGAAAAACATTTTGGTGATGTGTCTGGCCACAGTTCAATTATCATGCTTTTATCTTGGCGTTGGCACACTGGGGTCTCGAACACACCACCACTGGCTGTGAGGGCACTGTATAACCAGGGTGCTATGCCTTTTGGCTGCTGAAAGTGTTGCACTAGGGGGTATGTGTATTAAACCGTGTTGATGTGCGTCCAGCGATGATGTGCAGGCTGCCATAAAAGGAGTGGGCTTGTCTGTCTTAACGTAGCATTTTGGGTTCTCGTGCGATAAAGTACATTTCGTAATAGAGGGAGCCGTGGCACATTAATGCGCATTAGCCTTAATTAGGCAGGCTGACCTACACACACAGCAACTTAGGTATAGTACAATGGTTAATAGATTGACTGATGAAACAAGGGTCATGAGTTCAATCCCCCAGTTGGCTTAATGAGTAAGGCTGTCTGAGGCAATACACTTTACTTTAAATCAGTGCTGTCTAGCCATTTTCTTTTTAAATTTAAATTAGTGCTGCCATCCATAACACCCTCACAGTGCTGTAACCTTAAGGTGCCTCATAAGGCACCCTATAAGGCACTCCAGATGGCACATTATTAAGTGCACTGTCCGCCTAGGCACCTTATAATGTTCCCTATAGGGCGCCTTATAAGGTGCCTTATGGTTACAGCACTGTGAGGGTATTGCTGGCAGCACCAATTTAACTGGGAAAAAGGAAATGTCTCTGACAGCCCTATCAAAGAACCCCCCTGTGGAACCAAACCCATGACCTTTGGCTCTACAGGTAGAGATGTAACCAGAGTGCTACAGCTAGTTACAAAACTGTGATTGGCTCCAGAAGGACTGCAGGTCACCACACAAACTGTCTGTTGTGGTCACCAGGATAGGGTTAACCCACCCGTACCCATGATGCACTGCACATGCAAATCAGCTGTCTACAGATGATCACAAGATGGGGTATGCACTCCCACAGCACCTCGGCCTGGTAGGGGGAACTGAACATGTGCACCCCCACAGCACCTCTGCCTGGTAGGGAGTACTGACCGTGTGTGTTACTGGCACAGAGTAGCTACAGACCATCACATTGTGCGGGTACTGTGCTCACCCTGAGGGTGAGGTGGGGCGCCCAGCACCATGTCCACAGCAGCTGTCTTAGCTGAAATAGGCTATGCTGCAGGTTCTCATCAGTGCCACTGTGTGATCGGTAGACCTTACAGACACACTTTTGTCCATCTGTATTTCCCAGTCATGTCTAGCCCTTGTGGACTATGATGTGGCCAGAATAGTGCAAATGCTGTGTAGGTGCCATGGTCACATGGTTCAAATGACTGGGGGGGTGGTGTTTTGACCCATAGGCGTATTATGTAGTACCACCCAACCTGCTCTCTGGGGGACAGGATCTCCCATCAACAGATCCACCTTCTACTTCCCTGGAATGGTGGCAGTAGAGGGGACCATCAACCAGAGTCCTGCTGGGGAACAGACACCCTACAGGGCAGTCAATGCATATCTGTATGCATCCAGAGGGCAATGGCAGACAGACAGTAGGCCTAGAAATGTTCAGCTGCCCCCCAGCACCGTCTGACATTCTCCAGTCGCTGCCCCCTGCAAGGGGTTCCATCCATACACATAATAACTGCAGACAGTGTGCTAGCTAGTCTATAGTGCTTGTTCCTGGGGAGATGTGTGCACCCAAAACTGGGATCTGAGCACACCCACCAAGCGGATAAGTCAGTGATGTGATTGGACCCCCAACCCCAAAAAGAGAACCCATATATATATCACTTCATAGAAACAATACATAGCACTATGGGGGCACCTAGCCATGCCGTGGTCACTGCTCAGTCAGGGTGAGTGTGACCCCCAACAGGACATGCTGTGGCCACCCTGTACATGCAGGTGGTGTCCGGGCACTACAATGTCCCAGCCATTGCCCTATGCCCTGTGCAGATGCATCCTGCCCAGGCCGCCCTGTCCAGGCCTTACCCAGCGTACCTTGCTCCTCATTATGCACATTGACAGGCTACCACTGGAAATAGTGCAAGCAGTATGGCCTGAGTAAGGTGTACGCAGCCACAGCACACTGGATAGACAGACACACACCCTCACACCTATGCCAGCATTGTGCAAATATAGAGGCTTTTGGCAGCCCTGGCCACCACACCAGTCCTGGGCACGGTGCAGGCATGGCTATGGTACTCAATACTGTTGGGGTCACTCCCAGGGGTGGTAAACACTGTCAGAAACAAAAACTGAAACACGCGGGGGCGGAGCCTGATGTCCAGCGGGTAAGACGCTTCGCGCTGAAGCTCCCGAGAGGCCTACTTAGAATCCTGACTTAATACCTATACAAACCTACTATTTCGCTCCGGGCTGACCGGGGTACCTCGGGGGGGATGGCGGCCCATAAACCAGCGCGCTTGGACTTCGGGTCTCCTTCTTCTTCTCACGGAAAACGCTCCAAAACAGAGGTGTCCTCCCCACAGAAGATGGCTCCATTTCGGGAAAACCCCGAAATGCACCTGGAGATTTTGGAGGAAATACGCGGCGTGAAGGAATTGGTGCAGTCCAATGGAGAAGCGCTTAGAGCCATGCGAGAAGACTTTGGAGTGCTCCAGGACCGACTTGAAAGTCTCTCATTACGGCAGGACAATATGGCGGGGGTCCTCGACTCGCACGCGGTGCGCTTGGGCACACTGGACAAGGCTGAGCGCCAGATACAGAATCTTCAAAAGGAGTTAGAAGATAGCAATAATCGAGCCCGTCGCAACAATGTGAGGCTCATTGGAATACCGGAGGGGGTGGAAGCGGGAGATATGAGAGAATTCCTGCTCAAAACTCTTCCCTCCTTGCTGAAGATCACCTTTCATAAAGAACTGGAAATCGATCGTGCACACCGTGTTCCTACCCACATGGCGCTCAACCGAACGACCCCCCGACCTATTATCTTTCGCTTGCTACGATATCAACAAGTGGAACAAATTTTAAATGCTGCTCGGGCGAACCATCATTTGGAATTTGAAGGTCAAAAAGTCTCCTTCTTCCCTGATTTGGCGAAGCCTACCGTTGACCGACGGAAGAAACTCCTTGCTTTTCGCCCTCGACTTCAACAGCTACAGGCTCGCTTTGGCCTGTTGTATCCCGCGAAGCTCCGAGTGACTCTCCACAACCAAACCAGGACATTCGAAGATCCTGATCTACTATCAACATTTTTCGACTCCAAAGAAGCAGAGCAGATGCGCTAATCCAACGACTTGGACTTTTATTTGCCGGCTCTGTCCACCATTTTGAAGGGCCCGATGCGGCGGTCATAGTCAAACACAGAGACTGCCTGGACTTTCTTTCTTTCTTTCTATGACTTTTTTTTTTGTTTTTTGGTCTCCTATCCCTCCATGATGTGTGCCTCGGTCGGATTCGGAGCACGCACAGTCCTACAGGTTATGTGTTTTTTTTCAATTTCGGCCTTCTCTGGGGCTTCTCCCCGCAGACACATGGTCGCCAGTAATTTTTGGGGTTCTGCTTCTTCTCTACCGCGCTGCGGTTTTTCTTTTTTAATGTGGGGCGCTTCATTGTATTATCTAAGCTTATTTTCTTTTATGCCATATGTACAGCCAGCTACAGTCAATATGAGGGACATTGTGAAATTATGTGCGCTATCATGTTCAGAATTTTTAACTTGTCTGAATGGCCTTATGTAAAATCTTATCACTCAACGTAAAGGGCATTAATAGTCCAATCAAAAGAAAGAAAATCCTTAGCTATCTTAGCCATGAGCATGCTGATTTAGCGTTTCTTCAGGAAACGCACTTAAACTCTGCTGAAACACTGAAACTCAATGTTAAGCCTTACATGGTGGCTGCCTATTCTCCCGCCGTTTCCAAACGGTGCGGGGTAGCCATTCTGGTTAAGAAATCTTTGCAAGCTACTGTAATTGATACTAGCGCTGACAAGGAGGGTAGATGGGCCCGAGTACATCTTAAGGTTGGAGATAGTGAATTTACATGTATTTGCATTTATGCCCCGAATGTAGACAACCCTGCTTACTATGCAAGTATTGCGCAGTTGGCACAGGCCTCTGCCAATACTCCGTTAATACTTGGTGGTGATTTTAATCAAGTGCTAGACCCTCTGATAGATAGACAGCCGCCTAGAACGAGTAGTCCACCCAAGAGTCTTGCTACCCTTACAGCTCTGATGCAAGATCTTGCGCTTGTAGATATATGGAGGCTGCTTCACCCCTCCGACTTAGAGTTCACTTTCTTTTCTGCCCCCCATCACTCCCAATCTAGAATAGATTTCTTTCTCATTTCCAAAGCACTGATTCCTCAAGTAGACACGACTAGGACTCATCCTCTCCATATTTCAGATCATGCTGCCATATCTTTATCATTACATGTCACTGCGCGGGACGATTCTCCCCGAGCTTGGTTTTTTGATAGATCCTTACTGGGTCAAAAGGATTTTCAGGTTGATATAAAGGCCGCTATCCAGGATTATTTTCATTTTAACTCACCCCATGACACAGCGAGCTGGGCTTGGTGGGAGGGTTTTAAAGCATCTATCCGCGCAACTATAACTAGCTATCAAATTTGGCAGGGGAAACAAAGAAAGCAGCAATTACTGATTCTGGAGCAGCAGATACAAGCTGGGGAGCGTCTTCTCACGTCCCGTACTGACCCATGTATTTTACTCCGTTTACAACGCTTGCGTTTTCAATACAATCAACTTTTGTACACTGCTGCTGTTAAAAATATTGAATCACAACAAGGGCTATATTATCGGGAAAATAATCGTGCTGGCAAATTATTAGCAAATGCCCTAAAAGGTCAAAAAGAAGCCAAGCGTGTTACCGCCCTCTTACAAAGACCGACCCTATCTGACGAAGATAGAGTGGCCTTGGACACACCATTTACTGTCTCAGAAATTCACTCTGCTATCAAGAAATGTGCCTCAGGTCGCGCCGCAGGCCCAGACGGTCTCCCTGCTGAATTCTACAAAACCTTTCACGCTGACTTAGCTCCAGTTTTGAAACTTTATTTTTCTGCTCTGGCCGAGGAGGGTTCTCCTTCTGGGTCCTTTTCAATGGCAAATGTAGTAGTTTTTGAGAGAAAGAGGGGAGAGACCCGCAACTAACAGCTAATTATCGTCCAATTTCCCTCCTAAACGCGGACTATAAAATATTTGCCACCATTCTCTCTACCCGGCTCTCTGATAGGATGCCTACCTTAATACACCCAGATCAATGCGGTTTCATTCCGGGTAGATCAACTGCTGACAATGCTCGGACTCTATGCCATGTACTGACTACCGCAGTTAATCTTGATCGCCCATTTGTTGGTCTCTCACTTGATGCTGAGAAGGCCTTTGATCGCTTAGAGTGGCCCTTCCTGTTTGCAGTCCTCCGCTGGTACGGATTCGGGGAAGGTTTTCTCCGTTGTCTTCGCACCATGTACGCACAGCCTACAGCCAGTATATGTGCCAACGCTTTAAAGTCTCAGCCTTTTCCCCTTCAACGCGGCACTCGCCAGGGATGCCCACTGTCTCCACTTCTCTTCGATCTTGCACTCGAACCCTTGGCTCTACTAATCCGGCAATCGGAGGAGATTCATGGAGTCCCCTTCACCCATAGGGAAATCAAAATTTCAGCGTATGCTGATGACCTTATGCTTTTTGTCTCTATAGACTCAGTACCGGCTGTCCTAGAGCAAATTGGTAAATACTCACAACTGTCCGGTTATAAGATAAATTGGACCAAGTCGGTAGCCTTTCCCTTAAATCCTTTGCTTCATCAGGCAGATATGCAACCCTTCCCCTTTTTATGGCAACCTCGCATGGTCAAATACCTTGGGGTTCACTATTGTTCTCCTTTGGAAGACACTATCTCCTTCAATGCCAAAGACTTAACCTCTAAAGTCCGGGCGCTTACTCACCGCTGGACTCCTTTAACACTTACCTGGTGGGGTCGATTAGAAACCATAAAAATGATGATTGTTCCGAAAGTGAATTATATCTTAGAAATGTTGCCCTGTCTCTTACCTCGACGTATATATAAAGATCTAGAGGGCCTTCTGACTAGATACTTGTGGCAAAACAAGGCACCTAGGATAGCGAAACATAAGCTGCAAGCAGATAAGGAAAATGGGGGTGTCAGATTCCCTGATTTCCTGAAGTATCATCAATCTTTTCTTCTCAAACAAGGCGCTCATTGGCTGGAAGATCCAGTACCGAGTAGACCTGTGTGGCTAGACATAGAAGAGGACCTCTGCAAACCGATTCCTCTTACTTTTCTCCCTGGTATGACTCTCCCATCAGACTCCCGCTTTCCACCAATGCTTTTAGACACTTTAGGTGCCTTTAATACTCTTATGCAATCTTTAGACTCCCGACTCTGTCCGTTAGACAAGCTCCCACTTTGGTACAATACTCGATTTCGAATACAAAATAAGCCGATGGCGTGGAGCCCCTGGTACACTAGGGGCATTTGGATTCCTAGTCAGTTGTTCCATGAAGGTCGCTGGAAAACGTTTAGTGAATTGCAAATTGAATTTGGCCTCCCAGCGAAACACTACTTTCAGTTGGTGCAACTTCAGCATTGCCTTCGGAGTGCTAAGGTGCTCCCGCCATCGGCCTCCCCTACACAAGGTTGGTTGGAGACTATCCGATCTATCGGTAATTCACCGGGCGTAGCATCCAATTTTTACAAAACCTTATGTAATGCTATAACTAGAGATCCCCCTATAGCGCAGAAAGCATGGGAGAGAGAATTGCATGTGACTTTGACCCCGGAGCAATGGAGCCTTGTCTGGAGTAGAGTGACACGGGTCTCCCGATCCGCCTCACTCACTCAGACACTTTTCTTTCTCGCCCACCGGTGTTTTTACACTCCTGACAGATTAGCCAAATGGAACACTACTCAGGGCAATAGCTGTTGGACATGTCATGCGGCCATTGGTTCACTACCTCATGTTATGTATGAATGTCCCGCACTACAGTATTACTGGCGTCGGGTCTGGGGTCGTATCCAGTCTATATTGCACTTTCAAGAGCCCCTTTCTTGGAGGATAGTGGGACTTCGCTCAGCTGCGGGGATCCCCTCTCTTCCAAAAACGCCTTACTTCCTTTTGGACTTTATGCTTGGCATTGCTATTTCCCTAATCACGAAATACTGGAAAAATAGCTCTCATCTGAGCCCCAATGAATGGTGGAATCATGTCTGTCTCTACAGTAAATATGAACAAATACCTCGTATGTTTGCTTCCCCCATTCAGACTCCTCATCATCGGTCTAAATGGAAGATGCTCAATGACTATGTACATTCTGCTCAATGCTCTCATCTGACTGTCTAAATTTGTATATATCTTTGTCCCATGATTATTCTGTATCGCAGATATTCTTTTGATTGTTTTGATGTATAATCACTGTTGTTTGGAAGCGTTCACATGCTGACATACTCAGCTAGAGAAGACGCGTGGGGGGGGGGGGTAATTGGGTTTACTTTTCTTTATTGTATACTTGTTTTGTCTCCTTTGGTGTGTTGTTTCTTTTGTTTGTTGCAAAATGAAAATAAAAGCTTAAAAAAAAAAAAAAAAAAACTGAAACACGCTCCACAGCTATCAGAAAGGGAGGAGTGGCCTAGTGGTTGGGGCAAGGTACTACAGGCCAGAAGGTCAACGGTTCAAATCCCACTAGAGGACAGCAACCTTGGGCCAGAAGGACTGGGGTTTCTAGTCCCGCAGGTGCTCCTTGTGGTCTTGGGCAAGCCACTTAACCCTCCATTGCCCATGTTCCCTGTAAGTATTAGTTTATGTGTCTCATATCCCCTCGTGTTAAATGTATCCCCCAACTGCTTTGACCCGGTGAAAAGCGGGATATAAATGCAGCTAAATAAATAAATAAATATCAGAAAGATTGCTATGCTGCAGCTCTATCAGCAAGTTGTGCTTCACTTAGGAATTGCTATCTGCCAGTGATCATAGCAACCTTTTGATATATGTGTAACGTATTCCCGGGTTTAGGGTGGCATTGCTAAGTTATGCAAGTGCTAGTATTGGGAGATGCACACAGAGCCCAACATCCTGCCTCTCCAGGAGGCTTTGGATACTGACGCCTGTGGGTGGGTGTGTTTCTGCCCCTGTTGGCCCCTGCTCTAGGGCAGAGGTTCCCAACTCCAGTCCTAGTGGACCAAACACTGTTCGGGTTTTCATGCTGTCCCTAATGAATATACAAAATATTTCCTCAAGGAGCCAGTAACACACAGGAACAAAAGTAAACTCCAAATAGGCCTATTTGGAGTTTATTTTTGCTCCTGTGTCCCTAATGAATATGCATGAGATACATTTGCATACCATGGGGGCAGCGCATAGATATGCAGCACAGGCAGCTTTATTAGAGACAGCATGAGACCTGAATGATTTGTGGCCCTCCAGGACTGCATTTGGGAAACTCTGCTCGAGGTATTGCACATATTTATGGTGTCTGTGCTCTGTAGGGTAAACTATAGGCATTTCAGGAATGTTTATGTTATGTGCAATAAAGGTTCCCTTTTTATTGCCACGGTTTAGTACTGGGTAAAAAAAGTGGTTGGGGTTGGTGGGAGCCACAGCTGGGACTTGAACCTGTGACTTTCTGCTCCTGAACACACTGGCTGTGTGTACTGCACCACACGGACAGCTCAATTCCTGGGGATACCATGACTGTTTGTCAGACAGAGCCTGTCTGTTGAAGTGCATTGCACCGACATAAACAGGGCTAGGCCATGGTCTGCTGTGGCCAGATGCCACTGCCCCCTCCACCACCAGCACCCCTCCGCCACCATGCTGACATGTCCTTCTGCTGGTGGTGCTTGTGGTGCGCAGTCTCAGGCCATCCAGTGTGCTGGTAGGCGGCTGCCTATGGTGCGGGTTCTGGGGTAGGGGTGCCTGCATAGATGTCCACGCTTCCCCCCAGCACCGCCTGCCAATGTTCTGTGCCCTTGGGGGTACCTGCTGGGTACTATCCCCTGTGACACTGTGGCCAACACACTCATGCCCATGTTGGGCCCTCATCAGTTGCTGTCTGGCTGCTCTACTGTTTCTGCATTCCTATGGGCAACCTAGGCATCACCCTAGTCCGCACTGTGGCCCAGCTGCATCACAGCATGTGCCACCTGCAGCCCTCTGTGTCCCCTTTTCTAGCATCTGTCCAGTTGCCTGTTCCAACATGCCCGCCCTGCTGTTGCGGAACATGTGCAGGCCATAGGAAACCTGTCCAATAACAAGGGAGACCCTGATCAGCGCTATTTCACTGTGGGATCATTCACCTTGTATGGGGACAGAGCATAGACCCTTCCAAAATTAATAGCTTTATTTTGGAGCTTTTTTGGTTGTGTTTTTTGATGTTTCACATTAATATCACTATTGGCCAACTTGGTTATGTTGGTTTTTTTTTCCATTTTGTTGGGGTCCTTTTCAATGTTTATTTGCCCTTTTGTTCCGTGCCCATGTATCACACTTATCACTTTTTCTAGGTTTCCCTGATTTTGCTGTACATTGCTGACGGAAATGGTTTCTTTTCCCTTTAAATCTGCTCTAACGCCAGGGTTTCATATGCAACACGCACAACTGCCACATTTGTGTGATGGCGCATGCGCAACGTGCACTATGTAAGTATAACCTTTAAATACACCTGCACACCTGGTTCACATTGAGGGTTTTGTGTAGGAGAGTGAGAGGGGTCATGCCGTGTTAGTGCATCTTGTGGAGAGTCAAAGGAAGGTGTATTGTGTGTAGTGGCTGTGTCTGTGAGTGCTGTTTGGATTGTGTGGCTGGCTGTGTGTGTGTGGTGCGAGTGGTGTGTGGCTTGGTTAGTGAGGTGACTGAGTGTTGTAGAGAGGTTGGACGGGCTGAGTCTATGGCAGCCTTCGTGGTTGCTGTGGTTGCAGAGGGAAGTGAGGAGGGGCTGCGGTTGCCTGATGGGGGAGATGGTGTAGATGTGGCTGAGGCACAGGGCATGGGTGTAGACCCACTGCAACTCAGACCTGCAGCTGTGGGGGCAGACCAGGCAGGGGCTGTACCCACACAAGGCATGAGACGTGCAGAGGTGCAGGCACGCCAGCCTCGCCTCTACAGGCCCAGGGCCCAGCTCCAGCGCATGAGTGAGGACCAGGTCATCTCCCTCTACCGCCTGAGCACGGGAGCTATTAGGGAGCTCTACGAGGATCTAAGACCTGACTTCGAGCCCCTGACTGGTCGGTCACATGCCATACCAGGTTTGGTCAAGCTCCTTGCTGCTCTACATTTCTTTGCCTCTGGCTGTTTCCAGTCATCTGTGGCAGCAGTGTGTGGCATGAGCCACCCCACCTTCTCACGCTATCTCCACCAGGTACTGCGTGCCATGGTCAGCTGGGTGGGGAATTACATAGCCATTCCCCACACTAGGTTACAGTGGGGGACCATGAACCAGGCCTTTGAGGCATTAGCCAGGATACCACACATGATGGGAGCTATTGATTGCACACATGTTGCCCTGGTCCCACCTAGAGACAGGGAGGTAGTATTCCGCAACCACAAACACTATCATTCCCTGAATGTTCAGGTTGTATGTGATGCAAATATGCATATTCTGAATGTGGTCCCCAGGTTTGCAGGGTCCACCCATGACTCCTATATCCTGCATCATTCGGCACTTTTCACTCAATTTGAGGCAGGACAGTATGAGGAGTGTCTATTGCTGGGTGTGTATTTATCATTTTTGACGTGCACATGCTCATCATGTGACTAACCGTATGTGCAAATGTCTGTCTTGTAGGTGTATCACTCATTATGTAGTTATGTCATCTGTGTGTGTGTCATATAAGGTGGGGGGGGACCTCCAACTCCATCTTGCTAGGGAGCTTTGTTCTGATAGTTTAATGGATGTTAGCATTTGTGTCATGGTTAAAGATTATGTTGTTTCCAATCCATAACCCTACCCCTTGTCGTGTGTGTCTGACCTTCACACCCTGATGCATAGTTCTAATGTCCCATCATGTGATGTCATATGTTTATGTCAGGATGTGTTATGCATTTGTTTTTCACGTATATACCTGTGTCCATTTGGGAGGACATGAGCTCCTGCTTTAACGTCGCACATTTCTTTTTTGCAGGTGATGCAGGATATGGGTGTCGCCCCTGGTTGCTGACCCCTGTGCGTCAACCATGGACACAGGCAGAGAGGAGGTACAATGAGGCCCATGCCACCAGCCGCTCCATCATAGAGCGCAACTTTGGTGTATTAAAGAGTCGCTTCAGGTGTCTGGATAGGACAGGCGGGGCCTTACAGACCACAGACTGTGGCAGAGATCATTATAGCCTGTTGCATCCTGCACAACATTGCTCTCAGGCACCATATCCCTGTCGATATTAATGAGGGTCTGGAGGAGGACCCTACGTACCCCCCTGCACGTGCCCGTGGTGACACACGTGAGGGCACAACGGTCAGGCGGCAGCTGATTGCAGAGCTCTTCTCATGTAAGTACTGCATATGTTCACACCTACATTTGTTTAGATATGTGTGTACTGCTAATAATAGTTACCATTTGTATTGCAACGCTCCTGCCTGGGCCCTAGAGCTTACAGGCAGGAGTGCCCTTATATAATGTCCCTTATGAATAAAAGTGGTACTGATCCCTCGGAATGCTGGGATTCGTAGTACACTTGTTTTATTTTTCTTTAGGGATGAAAGTTGTAATTGTGACTCGAGTGATAAGGCTTGCAAGAAATTTATTTGTTGTGGGGATATTTTCAACGCATTACAATTCAAAGGTGCATAACGTAAAGGTGCAACTTTCAACATAAAGGTGAAATCAGGAGGTCAGGAAAAACAACTGAAATCAAATAGCTTTAACTCAGCTTTACACAGTCACGGTAGCTTCTACTCAGCTTTGCCTCGTGTGGTTGCTTGGGATTATTGCAGCCTCACAGTAATAGCTGTTCTCCTCACAGCGTGGCTTTACAGAAACAGGTGAAAACAATTTGTGAACTTTCATGACTAGGCAACAGGTATAGCAAACGTTTTGTATTCTTCTCATACAAACTCCAGATGCTTCTTTACACTGCTACTCTCTAAAAACATAAAGAGCAATCCATTGCACAAGGATCATAACTCAAGGTAGGCACATCATTATCTATCTGCATACATTCATCTGGGCTAAGGCAATTGTTCTCTGATCAGATTTCTTATATTTCCCTGACTTTAGCTCCAGAAATTGCTGAAACTCTTTTAGAAGCAATTCAGCCTGTAGCTGCTCTTTAGCTGCTTGATAGTCTCCGGTAAGGGTCACACCCTTCCCCCACTCACTATCTGCTCCTGTTGCAGAGTTTGGCTTAGGGAGGTCAGCACAATAAAAGGGTTTCTCCAGCAAGGCATTAAAATTAGGAAATTCAGCTTTACCTTTATCAGAGATGTTGGCATAAGAACAGACACCTTTCTTCCAGGACTCTCTCCTCTCTAGAAACTCAGGAGCCTTATGGCTAGTTCTTCTGCTAGGGGAATTTCTCTCAGAAAAACTTCTTTCCTGTTTTGGTTCCTGGCTTTTATAGCACTGCTCGCCACCAGACAAAATACCTTTTCTCCAAGAGCTGGGTTTGCTAGCCTTCCCACGTTTAGGCTCTACCGTGTAGTAAGGATCTCCTTGAGAGTATATTGGGCTCCAAGGCTTACTGTTCCAGGGTTCTGTCTTCTCCCAGAGTTCTTGCATTTTTCCCCTTTGATTCCAAGTTCCTCCTGAAGACCAACGTGCACTGGAAGCTGCTTCTCGTCTGCTTCGTTTCTTGCTGCTCTCCTTGTCAGCCTTGCTGCCTGCCTTGCCAGCCTTGCTGCCTCCTTTGCCAGCCTTGCTGCCTCCTCTGTCAATCCTGTCTGAGGATTTAAAAAGGGCTTCATTTCCCGGCACTCCCTGTCGTTCCCCTGGGTGTGCCCAATCAGTGCTGAAGCCTAACTCCTCCCCTGGGCTGGGGCTTGTCTTCAGCTCAGCCGATAACTGTGTTTTTTTCAAGTCAGTTTTGGAAATCATGTGTGTGTCATCCCTTCTATCAGGATTTTCCCCTATCTCCATTTCCTCTGGAGGGGAGTCTTCACCACAGTATTACGATATCCGTAAGATGCCGTACTGCACTGACATGTAACTGAGTATGGCTAGCCATACCAGCTTCAGATCTACTCATGCCTGATACACATTAGATGTGGGCAGGGCACAACAGCAGGTGGAGATGGATTATGTGTGTGTGGTGTTTTAAGCTTGGGTGAGGTGTTGGGCTGACATACCTGGGTTGTGGCTGCATGTGATAGGGGCTAATGTGCAGCCACACGTAGTTCGTTTTGATACTTTAGGTGCAGCAAGATGAAAGGCATGTGGTATGGCATTAACAGTGGGAGAGCAAGCCATGGATGGGGCCAGTTGTCTAGATGTGTGTGTTGTTCATTGAGTGTTTTTAGCTGTGAGGTTGTTATGTTCTGATGTGCAGGGTCTGTGCATTAGTTGTTTTTGTATGCCGCTACATGTGATACGTACCAATATCTACGTGATCTGTGGTAATTTGATTACTGGTATGTGATATCCTTAATGGAAATTGCTACAACACCACAGTGTGCCTGAATGTAAGGGTCATCACGTAGCCCTCACAGGGATGCAGGGAAGGATAGGGAACCTGTGAGGTGTCCAGCCAGGAAGAGTATTATTGTGCTAATTTTGTGGGATATAGAATAGCTATGCAGTGCAGTGTTGCATATTTACACGCTGACAGAGATTATTCATGCCAGATCAGCAAGGTGTAGGTTACAGTAGGCAAGCTGTGGGCTAAATATGGGGGTGGAATTAGGTTTTAGTGGTGTTTTCAGGGGGAACAGGGCAAATCTATCTGATGACATCTAAACATATACCACAGCACTCACACACAAACTGGGTAGGTGTGTAGAGGAGGAGAGTGCAGTCCAATACAACAACTACATTGCCGACCTGAGAGAAGGAGAGTTATGTCCACACACACATAGAGGCTCTGATGGGGGGGGGGAGGAGGGTTTAGATGCACATATAGGCTAGCCATGCTTTTCCATTATCAATTTCACACAGTAGTATGATATGCAGCCATCATGGTCCAGTCACATACACACATCGGGGTGTGGTTTGGCAGACATAACTCAGCCGTTGAGATATATATTTGCAGCTCATCATCACACAGCTGTTAATGTAAGTGAAGGTATGAGATATACACACCACGGAAATGTATATGGTCAGAGGATGGGGAGGTGCCCCTGCATAGTTCTGTGTTACAGGAATTGACAGCAGGGTAGCAGACAACATTGAGACACCAGAACACACAGTGAGGGGCATTGGGGGAGATATGGGGGACACAGGATATTACTGCAGCCTTGGATTGATGCAGGGACCCGGTAGTGAAGAAACACTTCTGTTCACCCTTTTGTACGTCAACAGAGAGGTGTGGGAGGGGACAGACAGAGTACAGACCTTTGTAGTTTGGAAATCACACTTCAGAGATAACTCTCACATGACAGAGATATGTACAGTGTGATGGTGAACAGTCAGTTTGTGACGGATCTTGGGTGATCTGTGAGCTGAGGACAGGAAGGTGCAGTGTGTGTTGCACAGCTAGAAAATGACATATGTATGTTTCCCTTGTGTTTCCCAATCCACAGGACATAACTGTTACAGCTCTTGGTGCGGTGGTGCATTGGCAGGTGACTGTAGGTCATCCAACATGCAGTGGTCTGGGGTAGGTGGACCTACAGCTACATTGTCTGTGATGACAGTCAGGGGAAACACATGTCCTCAGTGAGGTGTCATATTGTACATATGATGTTGTTACCTCTTTTCCCTGCACCACCATAACCCATATCTTGGTGTTGGCACACATATCCCCATGTGTTCCTGTCCAGTTTGTCCTCTGCAACACTGTGTTTGTGACACATCCAACAGAGCTGCATGTGTGTGGGTGTCATAGGTGTTTTGGTGGTGGGCTACACGTACACCCTTCCCTGACATTGTACCGTCAGCCAACACCTGTGTATCATTGGATTTCACAGGGCCTTTCGGTCCTACAATCTCCAATTGGGCACATATCAGCCATATGCTACTGCTGTCACACTCACCTAGCATACTGTGTGGGTGTGTGTTTCTTAGGGTTGGCTGTGTGTTGATTCAGTGTGCAGGCATTTTACATTATCATGTGGTGTGAGGGGTCTGTATACCTGGGGGCAGTGATGAGTGTGCTATCTCTACCTTGCTGCTTTTTACCTTGTGAACATTGTGGACATGTGTTGTGTGTTGTGAGCAGAACTGTGTCTTGTGTTGTGACATACGACTGTTGAACAGCATTTTTTGGATCACAGATATCGCCATAATGTGGACATGCATCAACAGTGGCTGGACATGGTTACATGGTGATTCTACCAATTGTGATGACATCGTCTCCCTTCACTGAGTGACCCAGGGGATCCGAGACATACACATGCTGCACGCACATGGTAGGTTGAACCTTTTTTGGGGGGGAATGATATCAGGCTTTACATGTTAATGATTTACGGTTCATTTTGCAGATATTTCATGTTGCCTCTCTGTTCACAAATGCTGATGCACATGGGGTGGAGCTGTGATACGCTTGTGTAACATGGGCATGGGACATGGACATGTACATATCCATGTGACAGCCGTGTGTCTGCAGTTCCAATTCCAAATTTGAACAACATGCAGTGTGTTCTGTGTTGTGATCATGTTATGTTTGCCTGTGTGTCGTTTTATTATGTGCATATTCATGTTGTGCTGCAATTTGTGCTGATGTTGCAAGCAGCATACCAACAAAATTATTTCTCCTCTTCTGGACACAGGGCAGAGAACAAACTGGCCATATCTACTGGAGTGCATCCAGCATCACCATCATCCACCTGTTGGGGGACACACCACCATGGAACTTTCCCTGAGAAAATGGTGCCATAGGATGTTGGACATCTGCGAGTGGGGACACATGCCTAGGATGGACAGTATCGTTGTTGGAGTGGTACTTTGGCCATGACAGACCTGTCCAACACACTGTTGCTGCTGTGCTCTGGCTGGGTGTCGTGTTCATCACAGGAGGCACACATGGACCTTTCCAGTACTGTGGCATATTGGGATGTGACACTTGACTATGCATGCTGAGGTTTTCAAGGACACTCTTCACCTGACTTGTTGGATTGCAGACACAATTTGTACTTTGGACACTGTGTACTGGTCCACACGTGTGCAGCAGGGACTGACATTGTCAGTGTATGTTGTACATTCCTCAAACGTTGTGTTGTTGTGTTTTGGCCATGTGCGTGACATGGAACACAGGATACGCTCATCTGTTTGGTTCAACACAAGCATACAGCAATGCGTGTGGCATAGGGGGTGTGATGGAGAGGTCCTGTTGTCTATGTCCACCTACTCTTCACTTGCACATGATACAGCTTTTGCCATGACAACGCTTTACGGCACACCAACAGCTTATATTGATGTTTTCACTGACCAAGAGTGTTTTTCGTGCATGTGTGGCATCACTGTATCATGTTGAGACGTACACAGTGCATGTGCATATTACTAACTATGTTGGGGAAACACAGCATGTAGCAATATGGCTTCTGTGTGGTTTACTGTAACATGTTTGCCCTTACTTTCCATCTCTATATACTGGTTCTTGTGTTTGTTTACTGTACAGATGTGACGCTCAACATGGATTTACAAACCTTTCATTGCATGGCTGCACACTCCTATTTATCCCCTCAGGTGACAACACTCACATTGCCCCATTACATTTGGAGTGTCGCAGTGTGAGTGCCCATTGCCTTCCTTCAATTACGCATTCCATGTGCTGTGATATATGTGTACAGACACTGTATCCACACCAGCCAGTGCAGGGGACCCTTCTGCATAGTGTTATCTCTGCATGTTTCAGCAGGTTGTTTTTTGGTATTGGTTTCTGTGTTCATGTGCCTCTGCTACCTGTTGGCATTTCCTCATTGTGCATTTGACCATAGTTTATGGTTACATTGTTGCAGCTTTGATTCCTACATGAGGCATTATGTGGCAGCTGTAACATCAATTTCCACATGTGTTTTTAAACTTTCAACATTTTAACAACATATGCTGTTTTCATTTGTGTGTCTCCTGTGTTGCCAGATAGATATGTTTTCAGGTACAGATCATGATTGCTGTGTGTTGGACCCTCATCATGCACCGCCTACTTTCTACATGCACTCATATGTGGGTAACACATTTGAGGCGTGCAGCAGCATGTGGTGTGTGGGGGCATACTGCCCAACATGCACCTGATGCACATTATCTCTCCTGCCCTCATTTTTAGAGGTGCTAGTGACCTTTACGTAGGATGTGGGCTGGTGCCCTGCTAAATGTTTGTTTGCTCTTTCACCTGGGATCCACTCACCTTGGTATTATGATGGCGGTATCTACACTATCTGTGATGAATAACCAAAATAAAGATATGTGTTTTACATACATATGTCTCGGATGCTGCTTGATCACACTGACACTTATATTAATGATTTACTGGTCATATCCATGGCCCACCTGTGCTCATATCCATGTACGGTTGCCACCTGTCTATCTGCCAGGCATTTGCCACATCACTGGGTGTTGCAGGTTCCCATACACAAATTCCCTTTGAGGTACTGTTTGGCATTGCATTCCTAGTGGTTGTTGGGATAGTGGTTCCAGACATGTGTTATAACACTGTAGGTTGTGGGTTTGATCCCCACAAGGTTTTTTTTAAATGTTTCTGTTGGGCTAACATAACCATTAGGAACCTGCAGCTTCATCACCTATGCACACACACTTCCATCTCTTCACTGTACACCAAAGTGTGCCCTCTGTTCTGCCTATCCATGACATATTGGTTGTTACATATGTCTCTTACTTTATGGGATTTACATGGCAGTCTGCTTGGGGGATTGGCATTGCTGCAGTTTCAACTGTTCTGTGGCACTCCTGTTTGCAGGCTCAGTTCTGTCTTGTTGTGTTCCCTATTTTCCCCTGCTCCACATAGCATCCCCAGCCACCCTTTGGGTTTAGGTTTGTTCCTCTTTTGCATGCTGTCTCCACTGCATAAACATTTGATTGTGTGTGTGCATATAGGTATTTTTGGGTGTGGTCCCAATTACAGACTGTGATCAGATCTGTATACACCAGATCTGCATGCGCATTCGATCATGGTTACTGTTGGAGGTTTGCCTATCATGGCAGCCAGCAGGCTTCTAGTGTGGTGCCCTGCAGTATTCTTGTATGCAGCCTTTGCTATGAGCTCACGTTGGTGGTGTGGCCAACGGTCTGTGCATTGACACTTGTGCTGATGGTCATAGGTTTGATTCCTCTCTGCTCTCTTTCATTTGTTTGCCTGTGCTGCACAGCTACTTTTGATTCCTGTGACAGGCATATCTGTGCAGATCTGTGTTATTAGCACCTTGTACCCTTATCACAGTTGGAAACCATCCTTCTGTCCGTCTATGTGTGTCTGCCAGCTGTATGCCACCCTACCCTGCTGTGCATTCTGCTTCCCCACGTCCTGCACTGGTACACATTTCTGCATCGCAGCTCTCCCTGGTTACCTCTCCTGTGTGTGCTGTGCATGGCACTACTCTCCTCTGTCCTGCTGTCATTGCACTTCTCCTGACACCTCTATCTCCTCTGGTGGACACGTATCCCCATCCTCTGCCACACACTGTCATTGTTGTACTGTACATTACCATCACCCTGTACATCGTTACAGCTGCCCCCGATATGTTTTTGTCCGCTTTTACACCTGCTGCCACATGGGGTGCACGCAGATTTGCCAGGTCCATGAGCTCCGTCATCTACTTCCTCCCATCACCTGTTCATTGCCTTTCCTTGGTGCTGTGCAGTGTTATGGTTACATCTGTGTTTGAGCCATACATTTCATGCTTGTGACCTTGGGGCACCTTTGTGTCTCTGAGCACCATCTCCTGTGGTCCCACTCGCATCACTTGGGCATCTTTCACGGCACCTTAGGGTTTGGCCAGCTTATGGGGACCTTATATGCTGCCTTGGAGGGCCGGCCTTTCCTGTTGCCCTCTGGGGCACAGTGTGACGTTCCTTGGTGATTTATGATGTACCCTAAAAGGTGCATTAGGTTGCAGCACTGGGGTGAGGCTTTTTGGGCTGGCAATGCAGATTGTTGGGATGTGTCCAGCTCTTCCAGGCAGCAGAATGATTTTTCTCACACAGCCTTTTTACTGAGCCCACTGGGGGCTTGAACTCATGACCCCTGTATCCGCAAGCAATGTCTTAACCAGTGTGCTACACCTCTGCTGCTCTATTGTATGTTAGCATGCCTACTTAAGATTACCGTGCGTTAACGTGCACTGCTCCCTTTATCCGGTGATAATGTGTGCAGCGCACATTATCGCATGGTAATGCGCCTTGCTACATTTAGACCAGAACGTCCACTCCTTTTATGGCATCCTGCACATTATCGCCGGGCTCACGTTAGTGCCCTTTAGTTAAACATACCCCTTAAATTATGTGCAGGTGTATTCAACTGTCCTATGTTAAGGGGGTGAAGTGCTCAGTGAATAGATTGTATTTTTAGATGTTTTCTGAAGGGTATTGAGATCTGTGATGTTCCTGAAATGGTCTGGGAGAGTGTTCAATATAGAGGGTGCATACAGTTGGAATGCTCGTTTACATGCTTGCTGGTAAGATTTGGTTCTAAGGTGGGAGATGACCAGGTTGTTCATAGTGGAGGTCCGTCTAGATCTGAGTGGCTTGGTAGTCTTAAGAAGCGTGCATAGGTGTGTGGAGGAGTTGTTGTGAATTGCTGTGTGGGTTAGGATGGGAGCCAGGGATCTGTTTGAGTATAAGGGTAATATGATCCTGTCTTGTCGCTGCTTGTAGGGTCCTTGCTGTTGAGTGGAGAGCTGTTTGCAATGGAAAGGAGTGTGGACCGTGGCAGATCTTGGTAGATAGCATTCCAGAAATCCATGCAGGGTATTATAGATGCTTGCAGGACAGTCCAGAAGTCTGTCAGTTCAAGAAGTAGTCAGAGGCGTTGTAGTGTCTTTGTTTTGAAGTAGATTGTCTTGGTGATTTTGCTGATGTTGAGCGTTTAAAGTGAGGTGTTGAGCAGGGGCGATCCTTAGATACCAGACTTCAGTCTGGGTTTGGATTGTTGTGTTCTTCAGAGTTATGGTGGGGGGTGGGACAAATGTGGTATCTTTTGTTATGTAGAGGGTCTCCATTTTGTTATAGTTGATTTGAGGTTTGTTGTCTTTCATCCAGTTGGCTATGTCTGTGAAGCATTCTGAGTGGATAGATAGTGTGGGTTGGTGTATGTTGATTGGCCCATAGATCATGATTGCATCCACTTAGATGATATCTTGTGATTGTGCAGAGTGGGTAGAGGTTGAAAATAAGAGCAGAGAGGGTGGATCCTTAGGAAAATCCTTGGGTCTGCTTGTAAGGAGTGGAGATGTTTTGTCCAGGTCTTTATTTGCTGGTGTTGATCTATGAGGTAGGAAGTGAACCATTTAGTTCTGTTCCTTGGATTCCATAGATGCAGAGATGTTGCAAGAATATATTGTGGTTTACAGTGGCAAATGCCAACAAAATGTCCAAGATTAGTAGGAAGCCTTGACTGATGTGCTGTAATCCTTGAACTAGAGTGTTTGCCAGGGTAGTCAAGTGTTTCTGCTCCATGGTATGGACAGAATCTGTATTGTTGAGGGTCTAGGAGGATGTGCTGGTCAATATGGACTTAAAGTTGATGTTAGCCAGTTTTATCCATGACCTTAGCAGTGAAGGGTAGGCTGGCGATGGGTCTGTATGATGAAGAGTCGGATGGTTCCAGGGTGCTTTTTTTCAGAGTTGGGTGTAGGCATAGTGTCAGGCATGTGGGCATAGTGCCTTGTTGTAGTATTGCATTTGCAATTTTGGGAGTGCTCCACTTAGTTATTTCTTGGCTGGCCTTAATCCATGAGACGAGGCAGGGATCCAGAGGGGAGATTGTTGTATTTATGGATGCAATGGTATTTTCTATTTGTCATTTGTGATATCTGTGAAGGAGGTCTAGGTGTCCATGAGAGTGAGATTGTCTTCAAGAGGGGGGTGTAAGAGGGGCTTCCAGTTGGGGGTGCAGTTGCTTGCAGTATTTAGCCAATCATTGAGGGATGAGCAGTGGAATAACAAGTGAGGTTATCAAATTTGCAGATGACACAAAACTATTTAAAGTTGTTAAAATCCAAGAGGATTGTGGAAAATTGCAAGAGGATCTTGATAAATTGGAAGACTGGGCATCAAAATGGCAGATGAAATTTAATGTGGACAAGTGCAAGGTTATGCACCTAGGGAAGAACAACCCAAGCTATGGTTACACGATGCAAGGTTCCACATTAGGAACCACCACCCAGGAAAAAGATTTAGGCGTCATTGTGGATACCATGTTAAAACCCTCGGCCCAGTGTGCAGCGGCGGCCAAGAGAGCAAATATAATGCTAGGTATGATAAGGAAAGGAATGGAAAATAAAACAAAAGATATTATAATGCCTCTATATCATTCCATGGTGAGACTGCACCTTGAATATTGTGTGCAATCTGGTCGCCGTATCTTAAAAAGGATATAGCGATTTTAGAAAAGGTTCAGAGAAGAGCCACCAAAATGGTAAAGGGGATGGAAGGATACTCCTATGAAGAAAGGCTAAAAAGGTTAGGGCTCTTTAACCGGGAAAAAGAGACGGCTGAGGGGAGATATGATAGAAGTCTATAAATTAATGAAAGGAGTGGAACGGGTAAACGTAGATCGATTGTTTACCTTATCAGAATATAGAAAGACTAGGGGACATGCAATGAAGCTACAGGGTAAACTATTTAAGACTAATAAAAGAAAATATTTTTTCACTCAACGTGTAAATCAAACTCTGGAATTTGTTACCGGAGGATGTAGTAAAGGCTGGTAGTGTAGCTGGGTTTAAAAAAGATTTGGACAAATTCCTGGAGGAAAGGTCCATAAACCATTATTAAGAAGGGACCCAGGATATCAATGCTTGAACAATTACAAGCATTGTGATGGAGCTGTGTACTTGGGGAAAACTGCCTAAGTACATATGACCTAGATTGGACCACTGTTGGAAACAGAATACTGGGCTTGATGGACCTTGGTTTTGACCCAGTATGGCATATATTATGTTCTTATGTCTTATGTTCTATTTCAGTGTTTTCAGTAGTTGGTTGCTTTTGTTCGATGTTTTGACAATGTTGAAGAACTCTCTTGGCTGATTGATTTAGAGAGAATAAGTTGGTGTGTGGTGTAACTATCTTGCCTTGTCTGTTGCAGCAAGGGTAGTCATTTAGAAGTCAGAGGTATTATAATTTCCTGTCTTTGTTGTTTTTGTTTTGCGGCGGCACTTTCGTTCATGTTTGCGAGGAGTTGTTGTTTTTTACTGTCAAAGAGCTGGGGTGTACCATTTAGTTGTTTTTTTTTTGTTCAATGTGGCTTGGTGTTTGTGGTGGGAATTGGGGCGATGCTTCTCTTGGTTGATGGTGTGTTCCAGTTTTCAATGAGGAATATTGGGATCCGTGGATCTGTCCATTGAAGGGTGTGTTAGTGGTTGTCACAAATGGAAGTTGTCCTTATTGAAAAGGTTGATATCTCCATATTGATGGGTATGGGATGTGAGTTTTGTTGATGAGAGTATGCGGGAGGGAGATGTGGATTAGTTTGTGATCTGACCAGGGAAAATGCGCATGTCTGGATGGAGTATGTGGGGTCCATTTGCACTGTATGGTTGTGGAGAAAAATTAGGTCTAGGATGTGTTGCACTTTGTGTGCAGGAGCTGGAGGTGTTCATTACGTTGGGCTGAGGCCCATTGCTAACAGCTTGGATGAAGGTGATGGGGCATCAGGGTTCTGTTGTAGGCGACGGGGAGGGTTGGACGTCTCCTAGCAGCAGGTGATCCTTTCCAGTTTGTTGCAATTATCACTCTGTCCAGGATAACTAACAGGTTGTTGGCATTGGCAGATGGCATCCTGTATATGTGGCAGCTGGTTGCCAGTTTGTTGGTGGATAGTGATGGAGTCGGCTTCATGTGTACTGACCGTTACAATGTTTCAGAAGTTTAGGTTGTTTCTGGCTATAATAATCACTCTGCCTCATTGAAGTTGTGTGATTGGGCATTGGTGGATGGTGTATCCATCTGGTGTGAGCTTGGTAAGTAGTGCATTGTCGGTTTCTGTTATCATGTTTTGGTTATAGTATAATATATCTATGATTTTGGTTGTGTATCATGTCCCTTATGATTTGGATTTGTTCCAAATGAATGTGAGTGATAAGTACGCAGTGCAGTGTGTGTGCATGGGGGGATGAGAGTGGGATTGTAATAGTTGTTGTGGTGGGGATATTCTTTATGTGTATCAGGCATTTAGGGCTCATGTATGCATTGTGTGCGTGTAATCTGATCATTGGTATGCTAGGTTGGGTGTTGTGTCATGGTTGGGGCATGTAGTTTGCTTGAGGTTTGTGTGCTAGGAGCATGTAGAGTAGTAGGTATATTGATAGCATGTTTGGGTGTGGCTTTGCTAGTTGCTTTGTATTTGTAGTGTGGTATGAGTGTGCTGCTCCTAAGCGGAGGGTTGTGTTAGAAGGGGAGATTACCTTTCAGTTGAGGCTGGTCTGGGTGCCGATATGTTGGTGGTGTATTTGCTCTGATGGGATGTTTGTGGCCCTTTTCTGTGGGTCGGAACCTAAGGGCCGAGCCAAAGGGCCCTCTGGCGAGGCTCTCAGGCATGGGCCCACAAGGCACGGATGCGTCTGCTGACTCTGAAGAAATTTGAAGAGAGTCCTCTGTAGCCCTGATTGTCATCTGATGTAAGGGGGCGCTGGGGAATCCCTCTTCTTGCTCTCCTGTGGCTGACTGCCGATCGGGGCTGTCTGCTGGTGTCGGTGCAGGCACTGAAGAAACTATGGAAATAAAGCTAAATAATCATGTGCCTGATTCAGCAGCAGCAGCAGCAGCTAGCACTGCTAAAGCAGCTTGCTGCTGCTGCTGAATATTAGAGCGGATATTCAAAGATGAGGCCATATCCTGACCCCAGCATTGAATATCTGGGTTGCTGGATTAACATGAAGACAACTGGGCAGCAGCGATATTGAGCCACTGCCCGATTAGCTTCAGTGCCAAAAGTTATGCCAGCTTTTAACTTTTACTAATGTTGCGATAACTGGGCAATGGTTCAATATCGTCACTGACCGGTTATTCCCAGGTACTGCCCCCTATCCACCCCTGGAACATCCTAATGCTAGCTGGTTTAGATCAGGGTGTGCAGCGGTGGCACTCAGGGATGTTCAGTGAGAAGGAGGAGTGGCCTAGTGGTTTGGGCGTTACCGAAAGCCAGGGATTTTTTATCCCACTAGAGGACAGCAACCTCCTGCTGGAGGGTCTGGGGTTTCTAGGCCCAGAGGCACACCTTGGGCAAGCGAATTAATCTCTGTTGCCTCAGTAACAAAACAGATTGTGAGCCCTTTGGGGACAAGGTAAATATAAACTGTATCTGAATGTACACCGCTTTGACTGGGTGAAAAGTGGTATATAAGAATCACTAAATAAAACACTAACTGTGTTAGTGCTGCTGAATATCCCAGCCAAGTGGATTAACTTAATTAGCAGGTTTGCAACCATGTTAATCCCTTTCATATTGGTCCCCATGTGTATTGTATTATTTTCAACAAGGAGGTAATTTTCTAAAAACATTCCTACGTGTGACTAATTTGCATGCAAATGGCCTCTTATAAAATGCAAATAAGCATAAAAGTACATGCTTTGACATTAAAAGGGCATATTTATCAAAGTGCACTAATGGTTAGCATGGCAGCTTAGCATTTGGTAAACATTTTCATGTGCTAAAATTCCAAACATTGTAAAATTACTGCATTAAGTAATTAGCACAGGAAGGAGTTGGTGGGTTAAGGGCGGAGATTGAACTGTGATGGCAATTGCACTAAAAGGCAATGTTGTTAGTTAGCAAGGGTACACTTTACTGTCAACACAGGGGGTGATGGTAAGTAACCCACATTAATTGCAGTTGCCGGTTTAGCATAGCAATAGTACCTCCATCCATGCCAGGGAAGGCCAACAACAGCTAGCGTGGGTATGCTATGCCTTCTACACTAATTTTCAGTGTTCAGCACAAACTAAGCTGTTCAAAATTAGTGCACCTTAGTAAAGATGCGCCTAGATGTGTATTTGGCAGTGGGAGCACACATGACTAGAGTTTGGTCAGATTCTTGGAGGAATGTACAAGTAGATGTGTAGATTAAAAAATGCTAAAATTTATATGTGTATTAAAAAAAAAATCTATGGGAGTTGATACCAGCTCTAGAATTGATGTAAATATCTGTGTCTTAAATGTTGGTGTTCCTTAAGTCATTTACACTATATTTGATATTTATAAAAAGACTTATAGTTGTCTGAAAACAGATTTTAACTAGGCGCTTACTAGAAAGTCACTTCTCAAAAGTACACTTTGTAATAATAACTTGCACATGAAGAGTGTTCTGCCCAAGTTTATTTTAAATTTGGCATTAATGTTGAGCATTGTGATGCAAATTCATGTAAAGAAGCTCGTTAATGCCAAAATTGTGAAGGTAAGTACCTGGAGAAAGTTCTCTATAGGCATGTTTATTGCAAAAAAAAAAAGAAAAAGAAAAACCACTTCTGGAGGTGTAGTTTTATTTTTGTGATCAGAGAAAAAGAACTTCACTTTTTGAGGCTGACTGAACCTACGTGAAAGACTCCCCAGCCTCTGCCTCTGGAGGTTTTCCAATTTCTGGAATGTAGCAGCACCAATCTATAGTCACCAGAACCCTGACACAGGGAGGCCAAGTCAAACCTGTGCGTCCCCAGGCATCTGGAATACAGACATCTGGACGGCCTGGGGATGCACCCAATTCTGCTTCCGCAGGGGCTAGACAGACCCGCAAGAGCAGAATCACGGCATAGTGGCTGGACATCTGGGACATGCCCCGATTCAGGCACCACAGGCATCCTGCACATCCCTGACTAGCACAGCCAGTCTCCTGCATGGAGCCGCAGTGCCATGCAGGAGCCGTGTTCCCAGTGGCAACAACAGACTCTGAGTTTCCCACAGCCTGACCCCAATCGGGCCCTTCCATGGCCAGGGTGAGGCTGTAGGGCACCCCTACATCCCATACCTGATTTTTGTTGCTCTGGCTTTGGCATCCCATGACAAAACCTGGAGCTGACTGTGGTACTGATCACTAACTACTAGTATGGAAATTCAAGCTAAAGTTGAAAAAGAGCAAGTCATTCATGAATGTAGCAAAATATGACCTTGAAAATATAACAATGGAATTTAAAGACTGCTTGAGAAATCAATTTGCTGCTTTAGATACAAAGTTTCAGAAGAGTTCCAGAAGAGTAATGGGATGACATCAAGAAGGTTGTATTGGAAGAAAGCGATGTCTCTACATAAGGTAAAAAAGCAAAAATGTCCAAAATGGATGATTGAAGAAACTCTGAAAATTGTCCAGAAACGCAGAGAAGCTAAAGCCAGAGGAGAAAAGAGAGGCAGTTGCAGAACTCAACAGAGATTTACAACATCAGCAACACAAGACAAGGAAAAGTAATACAATGACACATACAAGAAAATAGAATCAGAAGCTATAAGATGAAGAACAAGATCAGCCGTTCTAAAGCTACAAGAGTTAAAGAAAAAATTCAAGCCTCAAATTTAATGCTACAAGATGCTCCAAGGATCCATGCTGAATGATGCTGAGACGATCAAGAAAAGGTGGAAAGAATATACAGAGTCATTATACCACAAAGACCAAGTGGATCAACAGCCATTTCAACCTATACCTTATGATCAGGAACCATTGATGATGAAAGACGAAGTCAAAGCAGCATTGAAAGCCTTATCAAAGAACAAAGCACCGGCATTGATGACATGCCCATTGAGTTATTACAACAATCAGATGAAGCGTTACCATACTTACAAGGCTCTGCCAGGAAATTTGGAAGAGAAAGTCATGGCCCAACTGACTGGAAACGATCTATGTTCTATACCAATACTGAAGAAAGATGACCCAGACTGACTGTGGAAATTATTGCACAGTTGCTCTGATCCCACCTGCAGCAAGATTCTACTCAGGATCACTCAGTGGAGACTACAACCATACTTGCAACCGAGAACTGCCTGAAGTGCAAGCAGGGTTCAGGAAAGGGCGAGAAATGAGAGACATCATCATGGATGTGAGATGGATTCTTGAAAAGTCTAAAGAAATACAAAAAGGATATTTATTTGTGCTTTATTGAATCAGCAAGGCTTTTGACTGTATAACCCATGAGAAACTCTGGACCACATTAAGAAGCATGGTATACCAGAACACATGATCGTGCTCTTGCACAACTTTACACTGATCAAGAAGCAACAGTTCAACAAACGGAAGTAGGAGAACAACAAGAATGGGTTTAAAATCAGCAAAGGTGTGCAAGGACTGCATACTTTTTCCCCTATGTCTTTCATTTATAGGCAGAACAAATCATCAGAGAAGCAGTACTGTATGAAGACAACTGGAGGTGTGAAGATTGGTGGAAGGACTCATCAACAGCCATTGGCTGTTCTGATGATACCACATTACTGGCTGAAAGTGAAGATGATTGAAACATTTGCTTCTCAAGATCAAGGATTATAGTCTTAAACTGGGTCTGCACCTTAATGTTAAGAAGACAAAGATCCTGACAAATGGCAAAATGAAGATGTTTATCATTGATAGAGAAGAAATTGAAATAGTTGACAACTGTAACTTACTTGGATCAACTATCAATAAAGAAGCAACAAGCAGTCAAGAAATCTGATGACGCATTGCTCTTAGCAGAATGGCTATAGACTTGTTCAAGCCATGCCATTTTCAATAACATCATATGGATGTGAAAGTTGGACAATGAAAAAGAAAGACCGGAAGAAAATTAATGCCTTTGAATTATGGTGCTGTGTGACAAATACTGTGTATACCATGGACGCCTGAAGAACAAACCAGTCAGTACTAGAGAGATCAAACCAAAGCTTTCTTTAGAAGCTCAGATGACAAGACTTTGACTTTATACTTTGGACACATCATGTGAAGAAAGAGATCATTAGCGAAAGACATCATGCTTGGCAAGGGAGAAGGTCAATGCCAAAGCGGAAGGACAGCAATGAGATGCATCAATACAATAACAGTAGCTACGGGTGCCAGTCTGTCAACAATGAGCTGCCCGATTGAAGAACAAGCACAATTTAGGACAACTATCCAGAGGGTCACCATGAGTTGACACCGACTTGACAGCACTTAACAACAACATGCCAGATTCCATGCAAGGGAAAGATTATCCAAGTTTCATTTAACACCTAAGATTAAAGGATATGATAATTAAGATGAACAAGGCCATATCTTGTAAAAAAGGGATCATGTATTGTCATCAGAAAAATAAATGAATACAATATTGTGCAGCTAAAAGTATTATAGCAAGAATAATACCAACTAGAGTGCAGAGCCAGAAAAAAAAGAGAACAATAATAGTTCCTCCTTGGAAAAAGAGCCACGAAGGAGAAATACAATCAGTCAATATGGAGGAATCCCTAATAGATGAGTACATAAACATTAAGATCATCAAAGATATTGAGGAAGATCCAAGACATAAAGCTAAAGCATGCTGTATTAACAGGAAGAAGACCTGGAATTTATAATGTTCCAACAATAAATTGAAAGCAGCAGCAGAAGTGCAAAAACTGCAAAGATATGAAAAAAAAACCAGAAAAGAAAAATATCAAAATAAAACAATTTAGAGAAGAACCCAAAACAGGTCTACAGGGAAATGGGAAAGAGCCTTAATATGGCAAAAATACCATCAACCAAAGCTGAAACAGAAATCTTCTGGAGAAGCCTATACAAGGACCCCATTATAGTACACTCAAGAAGCAGAATGGTTACCCTGCATAAAGGAACATTAAGAAAAATCAAACCTATGGGAATGCCTGTAGTGACAACAAAAGAGCTGCAAAGCATGCTAAAATGAGCCTCACCTGGAAGAGCCCTGTCCCAGATGGAGTGACCAACGTTTGGCTACAACAGTTAACGTCGCGCCATTAAGATCTACTAACTGCTAAAAACAATTGATCAAGCATCCAAACTTAACACCACAATGGCTTATAACAGGAAGAACATTTTTACTTCCAAAGGGGGGCCCAAGTACATTCCCAAATGTTACAGGCCAATAACTTGTCTACCTGCAATCTATAAGCCGTTCACTGCAATAGATGCAGAAAGAATATACAGTATGATCATATCAAATCAAATAACATCATGGCTATAGAGCAACAGAGAAATAAGAGGGAAACATATGGAACCAAAGACAATTTAATGTTAAATAAGGCCATCATGGCCAGCAGTAAAACAAAAAACAAAAAAAACCCAGAAATCTCAGTATAGCATGGATTGATAATTATAATAAAGCTTTTGACAGTGTCTCACACTCTTGGATAATCAATTTTATTGAGATGTGTAACATAAATACTGGTTTGATAGAGTATACGTTCACAATGGCAATGTGGCAAACCACATTATTTTTGAAGTATGTAGATGGTTAATACATCATTCCTAGCATCAAGATCCAGTGAAGAATATTTCAGAGAGATTCCCTGATGCCATTTCTGTTTTGTGTGGTGGTTAATCCAATGGGTATTCATCAATTCTATGGGATACAGATTTAGCCTGAATCCTAAAGAAGATAGCAATCAGCAGTAACATCCCTTTTACTATTTGTAGATGACCTGAAGCTCTATAATTTGGTGACCAACAATTAGCAGAGCAACTGTATATTGAAAAGCTTGGAGTAGAGGAAGGGATGACAGTCAAGCCGAAATAACTGAGAGAAAGATCAGTAAAGAATATTATAGAAGGTTAAAATCATTATTGAAAAATACCTTAACATCACAGAATAAGATACAAGCCATCAAACAGCTGGCAATCTTTGTACTCTCATACATCTGTGGGATTGTAGACTGGCCTCTTAAAGATCTTGAAAAAAAATGTTTATGGTTGTCTGTGCTCTGTAGGTAAAATATAGGTGTTTCAGGCATGTTTATTTTATCTGCAATAAAGGTCCTGTCTTTATTACCACAGTTTATATTCAGTAAGACATGGGAAAAGAGTGGGCAGAAACTGCAGCTGGGACTTGAACTTGTGACCTTCTGTGCCGGAACACACTGGCTGTGTGTACTGCACCACACTGGTGCCACAGGGACAGATCATTTCATGGGGATACCATGATGTTCGTCAGACAGACCCTATCTGTTGCATTGTACGGCAAACACTAAACGGGGCTAGGCACATGGTCTGCTGTGGGCAGATGCCACTGCCCCCTCCATCACCAGCACCCCTCCACCACCATGCTGCCATGCCATTATGCCAGTGGTGATGTTGGTGCGCAGGTCCAGGCCATCCAGTATGCCGGTAGGCAGCTTGCCTATGGTGTGGGTTCTCTGGTAGGGGTGCCTACATGGTCATGCGGACTTCCCCCTCACACACCGCCTGCCAATGTTATGTGCCCTTGGGGGTACCTTCTGGATAATCTAACCTGTGACACTTTTGGACACACAATCGTGGCCATTTTGGACCCTCGTCAGTTGCTGTCCTGCTGCTTTACAGTTTCGGCATTCCTAATGTGCCACCTAGGCATCTGCCTAGCCCGCACTGTGGCCCAGCTGGACCACAGCATGTGCCGCCTGCAGCCCCCTGTATCCCATTTACAGCATCAGTACAGTTGCACTTTCCTACGTGCCCACTCTGCTGTTGCCGCACATGTGCATGCCATAACAAAACCTGCCCAAGATAAATGAGAATAAACCCTGATCAGTGCTATTTCAATGTGGGATCATTCACTTTGAAGGGGGACAGAGCATAGACCCTTCCAAACATGATATCTTCTTTTGTGTGCTTTGTCAGTAGTGTTGCTTTATGTTTATCATTAATATCACTATTGGCCAGCTTGGTTATTGGGCTTTTAGATGTGTTTCTGGTCCTTTTATATGTTTATTTGCTTTTTTGTTCAATGCACATGTATCACAACTATCACTTTTCTGGGTTTTCCTGCCTTTGCTGCACATTGCTGACTTAAATGGTTTCTCTCTCCTGCAAATGTGCCTCTAGCGCGAGGTTTTCACTGGTGCTAATTTTCAGACCCTGATTTCATGGCGTTAGTGTGCATAGAGCCTCTCTCCGCCCACTGACCCCTTCTTTCCGCCCTCTGGGAAGCCTTCCTCCACTCTTCAGGCTGGATTTCACAACGTTAGTGTGCCTTAACGCCGCCACTGCTTATCGCGCAACATTAAAGGGTATGTTTTACTAAATTGCGTTAGTGTGATTCGCGTGAGGAGCCACGTTAGTGGAAGAAATGCCAAAAAAGGACATGGGCGGTACATCGTTAGTGATAACGCGCGCTATAACGCGCCACGCAGCAACGATCGTACAGGGCGCGTTACTGCGCGTTTAAGCGTAAGAAGGAACGCAGACACCCAAATACAGAAACAGAGCTATAGCACAATGGTACTACACAGACTGATGGTACAAGGGTCATGGGTTTGATTCCCCAGTGTGCCTAATGAATAAGGCTGGCTGAGGGTGTCATGTGTAACCGTTTGAAGGCCTACTATAATATTTTAATCCACAGTCTGCAGCCGGGTTAAAGTTTTATCTGTCAGGAAAATTGTACCCGTCTTATTCAATATGTTCCAATAGTGGACGTTCCCTCTGCCATGGTAATGTATTATATACCATTTGATAGGAATATTTAGGCAGAACGAAAGTGTGGATCCCGAAAGTGTTGGACTGGGCCTGGAAAGTGTTAGGTATTGGGCTGTGAGAAGTTTAGGTTGTACTATAATAGTGCTGCCAGCAAACACACCCTGTCATTAGTGGCGTAACCCTAAGAAGGTGCCACCAAAAGGCACCTAGGGAAGGCAATCCATAGGGCCACATTTATAAAGTGCGCTGTCTGCCAAGGCAGACCCTATAATATCCCCTATTAATGACACCATATAAGGCACCTTATAAGACGCTTTATAGGGCGCCTTATGAGCCACCCTAAGGTGCAAAGTTACCCTGAGGGTGGTTCTTGAATGGCAGCACTAAAACATAATAAAAGTGTAGACAATTGCCTAAGACAGCCCTTACTATCGATGGGACCCCCACGGTGGTTTGTGAACCCATGACCGCTGGCTCCATGCGGCAGTGACACAGTAGGGGGGGTGGGGGGCGGGGGCAACCAGTGGGCTAGAGCTGCTAATAAAACACCTGGCTGGCTACAGGAGGACTGCACCGGCACCACACACCACATTCTGCTGTGGTTACCAGGGAGAATTACATACCACCACCCAACGCAACCCTCTGGGGCTCAGGGTGGGGGACAGGATCTGCCTGCCAACAGATCCAATGGTGGCAGTATGAGTAGAGGGACCATCACCCAAGGTCCTGCTAGGGATCAAACACCCGACAGTGCAGACAATGCAGAGCAGTACATATCCATAACGACAATAGCAGCCAGATGGCAGGTCTGGAAATGTCTTCATGCTGCCCCCCACCATTATATGACATTCTCCAGGCAGCGCAAGCCTCCAGCCACTGCACCCTGCACGTTGTGTTCCAGCCAAAACACATGCTAGCTGCAGACAGTCCACCAGCTAGTACATAGGCATGGTCCTGGAGGAGATGCATGTACACAGAATGGGGATATCAAACATACACACCAAGCAGATAAGTCAGTGATGGGGCCTCAACAGAAAAAACCCTAAATATCACATACGAGAAATACTATATCAAAACACTATGGGGGAACCTAGGTCATGCCCATGGTCACTGCTCAGTCAGCGGTAACGAGTCGGACCTCCAACCCCAGCAGGACAGCTAGGGGCCACCCTGTCCGTGCAGGTGGTACCGGGCACTACAATGTACCGGCCATTGCCCTATGCCCTGTGCAGATGCTGGCCAGGCCAGGCCACCCTATCCAGGCTATTCCCACAGTACCTTGCCCCTCATTATGCACATTGGCAGGCCAATACTGGCAAACAGTGCTAGCAGTGTGGGCTGTGCGAGGGTGTTGGCAGCCACCACACACTGGATAGACAGACACACACTCACCAACACCTATGCCAGCATTCTGCAACTATAGAGGTGTTGGGGCAGCCCAGGCCACCACACCAGTCCTGGGCACAGTGCAGGCAGATGGCTATGGTAGGCAATACTGCTAGGAGTCACTCCCCAGATTGGTAACACTGTCAGACACAAGACCTGTAGCACACTCCACAGACATCAGAAAGGTTGCTATGATGCAGCTCACTCCGAAAATTGTACTTAACCTAGGAATTGCTATCTGCCTTTACTCATAGCAACCTTTTGATAGCTGTGTACCATATTTCCCAGGTTTAGGGTGGCATTACTAAGGTATGCAAGTGCTAGTATTGGGAGATGCACGCAGAGCCCAAAGTCCTGCCTTCCAGGAGGCTTTGGATAATGGGGCCTGTGGGTGTGGGTGTGTCTGCTCCTGTGGCTGCGGCTTTACGGCAGAGGTTCCCAACTACAGTCCTGCGGTCCCAAACACTGTTCGGGTTTACAAGCTGTCCCTCATCAATATGCATTGAGATACATATGCATACCATGGGGGGGCGAATAGAAATGCAGCACAGGCATCTTTATCAGAGGCAGCATGGGACCTGAATGGTGTTTGGCCCTCCAGGACTGCATTTTGGGGGCTCTGCTCTAGGTAATGTGCATGTTTATGGTGTCTGTGCCCTATAGGGTAAAATGTAGGTGTTTGGGCATGTTTTCGTCATCTGCATGAAAGGTTCTGTCTGTATTAGCACGTTATAGTAGTGGGTAAAATATGAGGACTGGGTTGGCAGAAACCACAGCTGGGAATTGAACCTGTGACTTCTGCTTCTGAATACACTGGTTTTGGGCACTGCCACCACGCAATGTCATCCACTAGAGATGATTTGCAGGCTACCCTAGAGTAGATACAATGAGTGTTTGCAGTTTCAGACAGGGCCTGTCTGCTTGCAATTGACATGGCACCCACCTAACTACAAAGGGCCGCCTAGGGAGCGCACGCCGTGTCTGCCCTCTGACCGGCAGCTGCTCACTGCACCCCTCCACCACCAGTATCCATCAGCCACCATGCTGGGACATGCCCATTCTGCTGGGTGGAGATGTTACGCGTGGCGCGGTGCGCAAAGCTCTCCAGGCCCATTTACAGTATGCAAGGCTAGGTAGGCTGCCTATGGTGACAGGCTCTCTGGGGCTATGAGGGTGCGCTTGACCCTATAGACGTCCAGCGCCTCCCCCCCCGAGCCCAGCAACCCGACTGCCAATGTTCACGTGCCCTTGGAGGAGCGTAGATGTGGGGTACTATCCCCATGCTGCACACTTTGGGAAACCCACTCATGCCCCATGTTGCGACCTTTCAGCAGTTGCTGTACTAGGCTGCTCCGACCCCCTGTTTCAGCATTCGTATGGGCCATCTAGGCATCACCTCTAGTCCGCACTCCGATCTGATAGCGCCCAGCTGACACCAGCCACAGCATGTGCCGCCTGCTCGGCCCTCTGTATCCCTCTTCTCCGGGCAGTCTGCTGAGATACAGTTGCCACCGCATTCTGACATGCCTGCCCCTGCCTAGTTGCGGAGAACATGTGCATTGCCATAGGAATCCCTGCTATGATGGTTTGGGTGAAAACCCCTGAGCAGCGCTATTTCACTTGGGGTGGAGCCCATTCACCTTGTGATGGCGGACGGATGTATAGAGAACCTCTCTTACACGATTCTATATCTGGTGTCTATGGAGCTACTCGTGGGGGGGAGGGTTGATAGTTTCTCATTGATACCACTAATTGGCCAGCTTGGTTATATTCTTTCCAGTTTCTGGATGGGTCATTGTTCAGTGTTTCTGTGCCCTTTTTGTTCTGTAGCAACATTGCTATCACACTTATCACTTTGTTTGTTTCCCTGCCTGGGCTGTATCATTGCCCTGCCACAATTAAAATGCGAGTTATCTCCTCCCCGACTTCACACAACCGACCACCCTCATGCGCCTTTAATGCAGGCGCTCACACAGTCATTCGCGTTGGAATTCAGCGCTAGGAAAATCAGCGCCGTGTTAGTGTGAGGGAAGCATATCCCCGCCCACTCTCCGCACCCATTGACCCCTTCATCTCCGCCCTCTCTCCACCTTATGCGGGCTGTGTTTACCGACGCAGGACAGCGGGGACATTACGATAGTTAGCGCGTTCACAACGGCGCTGTTGTATGATGCGCCTAGACGAATCATTAAAATTACATTAAACGGCGCGTTATTCACGATTTACCGGCCAGTATTAGGTAAAACATACGCTCCTAAGACTATTTAGGACAACCATACCCCTAAGTTTTAAGACCTGCCTCCAGGCACTTAAAAAAGTGTCATTTTGTCATAAAAAAAACTCCAGAGGATGTTGAGGAAGGAAAGCCCCTATCATACCCCAGCTAAGCAGCACAATTTAGCTGCATAGGCTGCCCCAATAGGATTCTTAAACTCCTGGAGTTCCCTGTTCTTAATCCACTACACTCATCATTGGGGGGGACCCTATTCCTATATGGGCAGTTTCTGAAGTACTATTGATTGCGGATGTCTACATGTAAGAGTGGACACTTTACCGCCTCCCCCCCCCCCCTCCTTCCATGGCAGGACGTCCCATATCAGGGCACATCCTGTTTGTGAAGTCAATGTGTGCACCTGCGTGTCTAACCTGTAGTTTTCCAGACAGTCCTGGCGCCTTTATGACATCACAGATTGTACTTGGCCGGACATTCATTCTAAAATTCCCCTCCATGTGTCTTTTTAAAATACTAGGAGCAAATCGCTGTCCAACCATTGATGCAATAGACATGCTTGACTTGAAAGCAGGCATAAATGATCACATGCCCAAAGTGTGTTGCAGTTTCATTGAGGATGTGCTAAATTGAACTCTCAACCATGTTCCACCCAAACTCTAATCTTGAACATGCCTACACGCAGGTGCCTTTTTGTGCCATAACTCCTGGATGTTGGCGTAATGTTATGTAAAACCCTTTAACATTGCAATAAAAAAGGCCCTTTAGGTTTTGAAAAAGATTCTTTAAAAAATTTTTGGATTGGTCATACGATAGCGCCTAGTATATGCATATGCTGATACTATGTATGACTCCTCTTTTTATGCTGTACACAGTGCTTAAGGTGCCTCTAAAATTTAATCCATAATGTAGAAGATCAAGAATTCAAAAATAAACACATTGTTCTTGATGCCTGATAGTCAATTCTGCTCCTTGAACAATAGAGAATGCATATACGAAATAATGGAAGCTAGTCCAAAATTCCAAAAGTTCGATAGTTCTACCAAACATATACCCAAGGAAAATAGTCCAATATTATTTTGGGTCTTTGTAACGTCTAACGGGTTAATATATAATATGCTCGAAAGCTAGCGCATTTACTAGCTAGACTTTCTATTTCATCCTCACCAGGAGAGATTGTGTTTTATGATATAGAAATGACACTGGACGATAAAACCCTTCCTTATTACTTCGTGCCAGAAACTAGAAAATTGCTAGTGGACAGTAACTCATAAGCCCGAAACCATTTTAAAGCCTTCTATAGGTATTACGTGTGCCAATTAAGCTAAAATGTGAAAACTATAAAAATGAAAGAAAAAATGCCTAACTTATTGGTGAAAACATGTTGACCTATCAGTGGAAAGTAAATGTATCTTCTTTTGCGCATCCTGGTGCCTTCGGCTTAATTTGTTTGAAAGTACTTCCAGTCCATTGCTTTCTTGCTATTTCACGAGCAGTGCATGTCTTCCAAACACAGCATTTTATTCAGAGCCTTTGCTTTGAAAGCTCTTGGCCATGCCAGCTGCACCCCCATGCTATAGTTCTATCATTCTGACTATCTCTAGGCTGCTACTGATAAGCAGAGAAGCGAGAACTGAATATTGATCTTGACTTGACATCAGACTATCATACAACGTGAATGCTGTTCAAGCAGGAGAAGAGGGAGCGCCAATAAAAAAAAAAAAGACTGCCCGATTAAAAGCCTCTCCATATACTTCTTTCCCTTTGGGGAAAAAAAAAGCAAGCAAAGATACGTCATAAAAAGGGTCTATATAACCCCAGGCCAGGAGATAAAAAGATCGGAACGGTCCATGAAAAGATTATCTTGACAAGATCATCATCATCTTCACTTTGACAAACAAATCAAAAAATTAAGTCTATGTGCTTATTGTGTTCAGTCTTTTTTTAACGCAGGTAGAAAGCACCATTTGAAAAATACTAGTTACAAAATAGTAATTGTCAAGTAAAATTTCACCATTTTATTGTTGACATTTATCTCCAATTGTTCTTGCAAGTACAAAGGTCTTTGAGCTGTACTGGGCGCCGTTAGAAATATAAGAAATCCGAATACAGCTTCAAAAATGTGTGGGTTAATACTGAGAATTTCATAAGCTGCGACCTCTAAGAATAATAGTGTATTGAAAAGCGAAAGTAGCAAACTGCCCACCCTCTCTTCTTAACGCAATGAAAATTAATTCATGGGGGAAATAAAACAGAAACTCCATTAATTTCATATATCACAGTGTAATGGTTGAGTTCAAGGAACTTGCTTTTAGAGTATGTTTTGCCATTTTTAACTTGTTTAAGACTGATCATATAAAGCGACCTATATAATCTACCTTCCATTAGAAAATTCGTGATTAGCGATCGCTTATTAAGTCTCCAGGATCTGATTTAATCTTTCAAACAGCAGTACATTAAAGACTTTACCTTATGGATTTTAATTTTTGAACAGAGTTAGCCAATGTTTGTGATCCAAATACCTGCTTCCAACTGACAGATGAGGAATGTTGTCATTTGGTTGAAGTTAGATAAGACAAATGTATGAGAAAGGAGCCACAGAGCATATTAGCACTTAATTAAACCACTTTACTAAAAAATCCCTGCTTAAGGTTCTTTCAACTCAAGGTAAGTGACAAAGCCACTATGCTGGCTGTCGGAGGCATGATCAGTATTGTTCCCAACAGTGGATATCACATGAATCAGGGCCACTCTAACATGCACGCCATATTAAGGAAGATTTCACTCAAAGCGGGCATCGTTTTTAGAAGTATCATTATTGTGACCTTCAACTTTAAAGCAGCCGTGTTGTTGCTGCCCCCCTGTGAGTATCGTGGCCAAATTGACCCCTAGAAGCCTAATGCGGAATAGTACTCTCCACACGGCCCACACACAATTATCCACTGCCTACTTCCATCTCACGATGGGAAAGAGTTAATGTGGCCGTTTTAGGCGTATTGGGTTGCGCTGGCATCGATCTCATGTTCCTGGACTGCAAGCTGCATCCAAGCGCTGAAAGTAAAACCCATTAAACCCTGGTCTTAATTATTAAATCTAGGACTAACTAATCTTGTACTTGTTGGCCAAGGAATCATTTTGCAACAAAAAAAGGTGATATTTATACCTTACAAACATGCCTCTCTAGAATAGGAAAACGAAGACCGGGCCCTTTTACTAAAGGATAATGTGACCATAATTGATACATTAAACGTGCATTAAAGTGTCATTGCACCCATAGAAAAAAATAAAGGGCGTCCGGGGGGGAATTAATAGCCACGTTAACTTCCATTAATGCCACCTCCAAATGCTTCAGAAAAAGAGCGGCCCTCTAAAATAAGGCAGAGTTTATGTCAAATTCATCTCAAATCTGGGAAAATATTGTGCTAACGAATTTCTTACGTTATCTTGAATACTTGGCTGGTGATATTTTGTTTCATTGTCAATTTTTTATGACCTCCGCAAGGACATTTGTCCCTCTTACAATGACTATGTCAATTATGTCACACAATAGAGCTATTATGTTTTCAGGAAAGAGTAAATATTACACATTGACATTTTTTTAACTGTTTGTTTTCGGTACAATAAATAAGATATTTTATTGCCCATAAAAAAGAGAGGCGTCCATGCTTAGCGAGGTTATGTATTACTAAAACCCATCTTAATGGTACCAGGCCGGTTCTAACTCCAGCTGCGATTAATGCTGAAGAATGCCATTAAAAGGACTCGTTCTTTACGTGGGAGTTACAGGTCATATAAGCAAAATGTAGCATTTTCAGGTTTTATTTTTTTATTTTCCTTTGTTTATATACATTTTTTTTTTTTGTTTTTTTTTTTCTTGCTGAACGGGATATAAAGTCCCGGGACTAGAGGGAGCCGCATCTGGGCCACCGTTATAACGCGTGTTCAGCCTTAATTAGGGCAACGCTGACCGTGCCAAAACATAGCCCCCCAACAGAGCGTTTTTTATAGCACAATGCCTTAGTTAATATATTGACTGATGAAACAGGCGGGGGGTCATGAATTCAATCCACCAGTGGGCTTTAAATTTTTGTTCTTGTTGGACTTGGTAAGGCTGTCTGAGGCATTACCCTGTTACTTTAAAATCAGTTCTGATCTGAGGACATTTCTTTTTTAATTTAAATTAGTGCCTGCCCAGCAACACACCCCTCATAGTTGCCGTAATACTAAGGTGCCCGCATAAGGCGGCCCTATAAGGCACTCCGATTGGTTGGTTGCGCCACATTATAATAGTTGTTACGTGCCTTCCTCCAAGGCAACTTATAATGTTTCCATTATTAGGTGGCGCTTCTTATAGTGGCGCCTTATGAGGCACCTTAAGGTTACAGCCCACTCGTGAGGGTGTTTTTGATGGCAGCACTAATTTAAATTAAAAAAGGAAATGCCTCAGATTTAGGCCCTGATCAAATAATTTACCAGCAGTGGGATTCAAACTCAGGACCTCTGACTCTCCACAGTCCAAGGAAAGTAACCAAGTTTAGGGCTACAATCTCTACAGCTACCTAACACACCTTCTCGGCCTGACTACAGAAAGACTGGCAGGTCACCCACACAACCTGTACTTGACTGTGGTTACCAGGATAGGTGTAAAACCCACCCAATACCATGATGCACTGCACATTGCAGAATCAGCAGTCTACAGCTGTGATCATAAGATGGGGTATGCACCCCCACAGCACCTCGGCCTGGTCAGGGGGAAACTGACCGTGGTGCACCCCACACAGCACCTAAGCCCTGGAAGGGAGAACTGGACCGTGTGTGTTACTGGCACAAGAGTAGCTACACCGACCGTAACATTGTGCGGGGTTCTTGTGCTCAACCTGGAGGGTTGAGGATGGGGCACCCAGCCACCAGGTCCGCAGCAGCTGGCTCCCTGAGGCCGCCTCGAGCCACTACGGGCTATGCTTGCAGGTTGTCATCAGTGCTAGTGTGCTGTCCCCCCCCTACATGGCCCCAGTCCTTGCCAGCCACGACTGTGTCTGTATGTAATTTTCTAGTCATTATTTAGTTCTTTCTGGGACTATGGGATGCACCCAGAATAGTAAACATCTCCTGTGTAGGTGCTATGGTCACATGTATTTTTTAAGTCAGTAGCTTTTAACCAGGCCTCACCCTAAGTGACCCCCCCCCCTAGCGTATGTCGGGTGCCCGACAGAAAACCTAGCCCACTAATGGGAATATGCCATGAGATATATAAAGGCGTTAGAGACGACCCTACTCCTGCTAACCTGACTGCGGTTAGGTGACCCTTCTAGGGCCGTGGGATTCCGGAAACCCCTGCCTTAATTTTCTTTCTTTCATACTCTGTCATGTAAGAATGTGGAGTCGGGCAAGGTGCACGATTCTCCACACCGGACATACCCAACAAAGGTTACGGATGATGCAACTTTGGGCACAACGACTCTTTCCCCGCGCTTATCCACCACCACCCCAAAAATTACTCCGTCTATTAGACAAACCCCTTTTTCGGTCCCCCCCCCCGGTTGGTGAGAATTGAGGGGCAACGGCATGTGACCACATTCTATCTACCCTTTTGATGTATAAGGGGACCATCTGCACCTTGCCCACTCACACCCCAATCTTACCAACTGACCAGAGGTTGTAACGCCGCCAGGGGGTCTCCCAAAATCCCAGCCCTAGAGGGCCACAAACCAGTCAGGTTGGCAGGATATCTCTAATGCATATATATCTCATGCAGATTCATTAGGGCTATCCTCAGCACCCGACTGGGCCTAGGGGTTCAAGGAGGACTGGTTAAGAACCACTGATTTAAAGTGAAGGGGGTGTTTGGACCCATAGGTGTATTACGTTAGCACCACCCAACCTGCTCTCTGGGGCTCAAGGTGGGGGACAGGATCTCCCACCAACAGATCCTCATTCTACATCCCTGCAATGGTGGCAGTAGAGGGGACCATCAACCCCAGTCTTGCTGGGGAAACTATACAGGGGCAGTCAATACAGATCTGTACACAACTATAAGGCAATAGAAGACAGACAGTAGGCCTGGAAATGCTCGGCTGCCCCCATCACTATCTGACATTCTCCAGCAGCGGAGCACAGCAAATCTCCAGACGCTTTGACACCTGCAAGGTGTTCCAGCCATACACATACTAACTGCAGACAGTCTGATAGCTAGTCCATAGTGCATGTTCCTGGAGGAACTGTGTGCACCCAAAACTGGGATGTGAGCACACACACACCAAGCAGATAAGTCAGTGATTGGGCCCAGAAAAAGAGAACCCATAAATATCACTTGAGAAAAAAAACTATATAGCACTATGGGGTAACCTAGCCATGTCATGGTCACTGCTCATGCAGATGCATCCTGCCCAGGCCACCCTGTCCAGGCCATACCCACAGTACCTTGTCCTCATTATGCACATTGGCAGGTAACACTGGAAACAGTGCAAGCAGTGTGGGCTGAGTAAGAAGATGTAGGCAGCCACAACACACTGGATAGACAGACACACACTCCCACACCTATGCCAACATTGTGCAAATATAAAGGCTTTTGGCAAGCCCTGGCCACCACCACAAGTCCTTGCACAGTGCAGGCATGGCTATGGTATGCAATACTGTTGGGGTCACTCCACGGGGTGGTAAACACTGTCAGAAAATCAAAACTGAAACACACTCCACAGATATCAGAAAGGTTGTTATGATGCAGCTCTATCAGCAAATTGTGATTAACTTAGGAATTGCTATCTGCCATTAATCATAGCTGCCTTTTGATACATGTGTAACGTATTCCCAAGTTTAGGGGTGGCATTGCTAAGGTATGCAAGTGCTAGTATTGGAAGATGCTGCTGCTGTCCAGGGCCCAACAGACTGACTCTCCATGAGGCTTTGGATAGTGGAGCCTGTGGGTGTGGGTTTTATGCCCTGTTGGCTGCTGCTCTAGGGCAGAGGTTCCCAACTTCCGTCCTGGTGGGCCAAACACTGTTCGGATTTTCATGCTGTCCCTCATGAATATGCATGATATATTTGCATACCATGGGGGCAGCGCTTACAAATGCTGCACAGGCCTATTTAATTAGAGAGAGCATGAAACCTGAATGGTGTTTGGTCCCTCCAGGACCGCAGTTGGGAAACTCTGCTCTAGGTATTGCACCTGTTTATGTTTATGGTGTCTATGCTCTGTAGGGTAAAATATAGGCATTTCAGGCATGTTTATGTTATCTGCAATAAAGGTTCCATCTTTATTTCTGGGGTAAAATATGGGGACTGGGTTGGCAGGGAGCCACAGCTGGGACTTGAAATTGTGACCTGTACTCATGAAACACACTGGCTGTGTGTACTGCACCACATCCTTGCCACAGGGATGTTTTTTTTTTCCCTGGGGGATACCATGACTGTTCGTCAGACAGACCCTGTCTGTTGCAGTGCACGGCACCCACCTAAACAGGGCTAGGCCATGGTCTGCTGTAGGCAGATGCCACTGCCCCCCTCCGCGACCAGCACCCCTCTGCCACCATGCTGCATCTAGACTCGCATCTACCACCATCCATCCTCCAGCCCATCCATCTGCATATGCACAATTATGTACAGTCATGCATTCTCCTGCCAGCTGCTACACTATGGTCCATACAGGAGGAACATGTTAAACATTTTGGATGTAATCGCTCACACCTCTCCTGTGAATGATCTGCACATCATCACTACAGCTCAGTCATTTCTTTGATGCTCGCATCATGGTGCATGGCTGACTCCACCAGGGCACAGTTCTTCCCAATCCTATGCCACATACAGGACATTACAACATATTACGTGGGCACCCCTCACTGATACAGTACATACGCCTCCCACATGCTCATCCCACTACTAACATGCAACTTACATATGGATATGACATGTCCGTCAGTTCTTACCTTTCCTTCCATCATCACCTAAAAATGGGACTTTTACAGGGTTCCCTTATCCAGCGTTTAAGGAGGACTGCCATTTCCAGGCATTAAGGTGCATGTTGTGCACCTTAACACCCAGTGTCCTATTAGCGCCCGATAAGTGCGGCCGAGTGCCCTCAACACTGGAAACTCACTGTCCCGGTCTTTACAGCACGATAACACCCTTACCATTGCTGTTAATGCTGCTAAATGGTGCACCCTGCTGCTAACGACTGAGGTTTAAATTAAAAGGTATTGCTTCTACTGACAGAGGTGCAAACTTAAATTCTATTTATTTATTTAACAGATTTTCTATAACGCGGTTTCCATTAAAAGTTCCCTGCTGCTAATGAATGAGGTTTAAAATTTAAAGTAAGATCTCTCTGGTATACTGAATCCTGATTGTTAGCAATACACTGGCTTCTAAAGTACACAGATTTATCAGTTTTAACCCAAAGAATTCCCTTTTCCTCAAGATTTAGAGAAGAGTTCCCAGAAGTAAAATAGTTACAAGTGCAGATTTTCTTTCCGGCAGCAGCAGCCCTTGATGATATAATGAAAAGCAGTATATCAAATAATGCAACCTAAATATAAAAAAATAAAAAACACCTTACTGGGCAGACTAGAATAAAGCCTTGCTGGTCTTTATCTGCAGCATTTGCTATGTTAATATGTTAGATATGTGTTAAAACTCCTCATAATCTAAGGGTATGTTTACTAAACTGCCGGTAATGCCATTCACGTTAGGAAACCGTGGGTAGAGGCAAAAATACCCAAATAAGGACATGGGCGGTACATCGTTACCGATAACGCGTGTTACAAGGTGCCATAAATTACGAGCGTTACATGATGGAGCCGTGGCACATTACCGCGTGTTAATCTTAAGAAGGCGCGCACAGACATGCAAAACACAGAAACAGAGTTGTAGCACAATGGTTACTACACTGACTGATGGTCCACGGGGGCATGGGTTTGATTTCCCAGTGTGCCTAATAAATAAGGCTAGATGAGGCATTATGTTTAAGTATTGGGTTGTGAGGAATTTTAGTTTTTACTTTAATTAGTGCTGCCAGCAACACACACCCTCACAGTGGGTAACCTAAGGTGCCACATAAGGCACCCTAGAAGGCACTCCATAGGGCATTTTATAAAGTGTGCTTTTTGCCAAGGACACCCTATAATGTCCCCTATAGGACACCTTATAAGGCGCTTCATAGGGCGCCATATAAGGTGCAGTATAGGGCGCCTTATGAGGCACCTAAGGAACAGTACTCTGAGGGTGTTTATGCTGGCAGCCACTAATGTACAATAAAAATAGACAATGCCTCAGACAGCCCTATCAATGAAGCCCACTGTGGGTTTTGAACCCATGATCTCTGACTCTGTGGGCAGTGAAGTAACCAGTGGGCTACCAGCTGCTAACAAACCCCTGGCTGGCTACAGGAGAAATGCACGGCACCACACAAAACATTCTGCTGTGGTTACCAGGATAGGGACAACCCACCCGTACACAGGATGCAAAGCACATGCAAATCAGCAGTCTACAGATAATCACAAGATGGAGGTATGCACCCATCAGCACCTCAGCTGGTAGGGGGTGCCGACATTGTGTGTGTTAGTGGCACAGAGTAGCTACAGACAGGCACAGTGTGCGGGTCCTGTGATCATCCTGAGGGTGAGGTGGGGTGCACAGCACCATTTTCGAAGTACCTTGCTTATGCTGCAGGTCCCCATTAGTGCTAATGTGTGATAGGCAGTCCTTGCAAAACACACCATATGATATGCCTGTGTCCATCTGTATGTCACATCTAGCCCTTGTAGACTATGATGCACCCAGAAAGTGCATAACCTGTGTTGGTGCCATGCGTCACATGATTTAAGAGAAGGGGGGTGTTGGACCCATAGGCGGATTATGTACACCACCCAACCCACCCTCTGTGGCTCAGGGTGGGAGACAGGATCTCCCACCAACAGATCCACATTCTACCCCCCTACAATGGTGGCAAGTAGAGGGGACTTTCACCCCAGGTCCTGCCATGGGGAACAGGACACCCTACAGTGCAGGCAATGCAGAGCTGTACACATCCATAAATCAGTAGTAGATGGACAGTAGGCCTGGAAATGCACAACTGCCCCCCCACCACTAGCTGACATTCTGCAGCAGCAGCAAGCCTCCATCCGCTGCACCCTGCAAGGTGTTTCCAGCAAGACACATACTAGCTGCAAAGAGTCTGCTAGCTAGTACATAGTGCATGTTCCTGGAAGACATGTGTGTACCCAGAAATGGGATGTCAGCATACACACCAAGGCAGATAAATCAGTGATTGGGCCCCAAAAGTGAAACCATAAATATCACATGGAAAAAAAAAATACTATACAGTACTATGGGGTACCTAGCCATGCCGTGGTCACTGCTCAGTCAGGGTGAAAGTGACCTCCCAGCAGGACATGCTGTGGCCACCCTGTCCGTGGAGGTGATGGCCAGCCACTTACAATATCCGAGCCATTGTCCCTATGGCTATGTACAGATGGATACAGGCCAGGCCATTCTATCCTGGCTATACCGACAGTACCTTGCTCCTCATTATGCACTTTGGCAGGCCAATACTGGCAACAGTGCTAGCAGTGTGGGCTGTGGAGGGTGTTTGCAGCCACCACACACTGGATAGACAGACACACACTCCCCACACCTATGCCAGCATTGTGCAAACTATAGAGGTGTTTGGCAGCCCTGGCCACCGCACCAGTCTGGGCACAGTGCAGGCATGGCTCTCTGGTACGCAAAACTGTTGGGGTCACTCCCCAGGGTGGTAAACACTGTCAGACACAAGACCTGTAGCACACTCCAAAGACATCAGAAAGGTTGCTATGATGCAGCTCAATCAGCAAATTCTGCTTAAACTTTGGAATTGCTATCTGCCAGGTAATCACAGCAAACCGTTTGATAGATGTTTACCGTATTCCCAGGTTTAGGGTGGCATTGCCAAGGTATGAAAGTGCTAGTATTGGGAGACTGCATTGCAGGGCCCAACATCCTGCCGCTCCAGGAGGCATTGAATAATGGAGCCTGTGGGTGCGGGTGTGTTGCCCCTGTTGGTCGCTGCTTTAGGGCAGAGGTTCCCAACTCCAGTCCTAGTGGGCCAAACACTGTTCAGGTTTTCATGCTGTCCCTCATGAATATGCATGAGATGCAGCTGCATTCCATGGGGGCGGCGCATAGAAATGCAGCACAGCATCTTTATTAGAGGCAGCATGAACCCTGGATGGTGTTTGGCCCTCCAGGACTGCATTTGGGAGACCCTGCTCTAGGTAATGCGCATGTTTATGGTTGTCTGTGCTCTGTAGGGTAAAATGTAGGCTTTTTGGGCATGTTTACGTCATCTGCAATAAAGGTTCTGTCTGTATAGAATGTTTTAGTAGTGGGTAAAATATGTGGACTGGGTTGGCAGTAACCACAGCTGGGACTTGAACCTGTGACTTTCTGCGTCTGAATATACTGGCTTTGTGCATTGCAACACCGTGTCTTTGTCCACAGAGTCTGTGTATTCCCTGGTGATACCATGACTGTTCATCAGACAGGGCCGGCCTGTTGCGGGCATGGCACCCACCTACACAGGGCTAGGCCACGGTCTGCTCTGGGCAGCTGCCAATGCCCCCCTCCACCACCAGTAATTCCTCTGATACCATGCTGACATGCCCTTATGCTGGTGGTGGGCTGGTGGAGCGCAGTTCTCAGGCCATCCATTGTGCGGGGTAGGCGTCTGCCTATGGTGCGGGTTCTGGGGTAGGAATGCCTGCATAGGTATCCACACTTTCCGCCAGCACCGCCTGCCAATGTTCCGTGCCCTTAGGGTTAGCTGCTGGGTCCTATCCCCTGTGACACTGTGGGAAAACACAGTCATGCCCATGTTGGGCCTTCAGCAGTTGCTGTCTGGCTGCTCTGCTGTTTCAGCATTCGTATGGGCCACCGACGGCATCACCCTAGTCCGCACTGTGGCCCAGCTGCACCACAACAATGTGCTGCCTGCGGCCCTCTGTATCCCCTTTTCCGTCATCTGTCCAGTTGCCCATTCCAACATGCCCACACTGCTGTTGCGGGACATGTGCATGCCATAGGACACCTGTCCAATAAACAAGGGAAAGCCCTGATCAGCGCTATTTTACTGTGGGATCATTCACCTTGTCGGGGGACAGAGCATAGACCCTTCCACGCTTAATATCTTTTTTGGGAGCTTTCTCGGTAGTGTTTTTTGCTGTTTCCCAATATTATCACTATTGGCCAGCTTGGTTAGGTTTTTTTCCAGTTTGTTGAGGTCATTTTCAATGTTTATGTGCCCTTTTGTTCTGTGCAAATGTATCACACTTATCACTTTTTGTAGGTTTTTCTGCCTATGCTGTACATTGCTGAAAACTTAAATGGTTTCTCTCCCCCTGCAAAATGTGCATCTAACGGTAGGTTTTCAATCGCGTTAGGATTCAGCTCTTCAGATCAGCGCGTTAGTGTGAATGGAGCCTCTCCCCGCCCACACTCCGCCCATTGACCCCTTCTCTCCACCCTCTCCTCTACCTTCTGCGGTGTTTTACCGCGCCGCAGAACGTCTACGATCGTTAAGTAACGTAAACGCGCATTATGAGACAGCCCTATGGAGTGCCTTATAGGGTGCCTTATGCGGCATCTTCAATTACAGCACGTGAGGGACCTCTTTGCTGGCAGCAATTAATAAAATACAACTAAAGTGCTACAGGACAAAATATGTACATTGCAAAGCTGATGCCACAGCCAGCTTTATGTATTAGGCACACTGGGGGGACAAACTCATGACCCTGTATCAGCAGCCAGTGCCTTACCCATTGTGCTACACTGCTGCTCCACTTTGCATGTCAGCACACCTACTTATGCTGTGCATTCCTTAAACTGCACAGTGCTGCCATCAAAAACATTGCTGTGACCTTGCGGGACAAATAACTCATACGGCACCCTATAAGAGCGCCCTAATCAGCAACATTCTAGGGTGCCTTGGCGGACAGTGCAATTTAAAATGTGCTTATGGGGCGCCTTATGTTAACATGCTTTGAGAGTGCGTTTGCTAGTAGTAGTAATTAAAATAAAACTAAAATGCCTCCTAAAGCAAACTTACCTATAACAAGTAATGCCTCAGCCAGCATTCTTCATTGGGCACAGTGGGGGATTGAACCCCTGATCCTTGCACTGTTGGTCAGTGTCTTAACCATTGTGCTTTGGCTCTGCTCCTGTGCATGTGCATCAGCGCGGCCACCTTATGCCGCCCAATATTTAAATGCCTCCTAAAGCAATAGCACACTGCCTTATGCACATCAGTGCGCCACCTTATGCTGCCCATTATTTAAATGCCTCCTAAAAGATTGCCTCAGCCAGCTGTCTTCATTGGGCACTGTGGGGGATTGAACCCCTGATTCCTGCACTATGAGCAGTGTCTTAACCCATTGTGCTGTGGCTCTGGCTCCTTTGCTTACTTATCAGCGCGCCACTTATGCCTCCCACATCGCGGCGGCAGCTTTCCTCATGCACTAAGGTGCGGGGCGCACATGGGCGCCGCGCACATTAGCGCAATGAATAATCCCGGTTTTGCTTTTTTCAGCCAGACACGCCCACTCCTTATATGGCACCCGCACACTAGCGGGCCGCGCACATTACCGGGGTTTTAGTAAAACATACCCCTTAGTATGAAATTTAAACTAGAAGCTCTCTGCTGGGTTCTAAATTTAACCAGAAAGCTCTCTTTTGTGTTTTGAATTTAAACTAAAAGTACTTTGCTGCTACTAGGCCCTGAGTGAGTATTGAATTTAAACTACAAGCTCTCTGCTGGGTTCTAAATTTAACCAGAAAGCTGTCTTCTGTGTTTTAAATATAAACTTAAACTGCTCTTACTAAGCCCTGACTGATTTAACAAATATACAGTGTTCACAGATTAAACAGCTATAATCAAAAGTATTCCCTTCAGAAAAGTCCCAGAGGCATATACTCACTATTGCAGATCTCTCTCCAGATGTAGCAGTCCCCTTTTGTAGTCCTTCACGACTGAGCATAGTCCTAGCCAATGCAGCACATGCACTCTCCCATGCTCCAGTCGCATTGCCCCCCTCCCCACCATGAGTGCATGGAAACATGGGAGATTGTACATTGGGTTAGATGTTGGAACAGATGCTGGTGACACATAGGCCACCATACCCTTCCTTTTGTACTCTAACACCATCCTTGTGACTGTATTACTACTACTACTACTACTACTACTACTACTACTACTGAACATCTGTATAACACTACAAGGTGTACACAGCACTGCACAGACACATGTAAGAGATTGTCCCTGCTCTTCAGAGCTTACAATCTAGTAGAGACAGAAAACATAGTAGCTGTAGACATGGGATATAGCTAGGAGGAATGGTAATGAAACACAAAGGACATTAGATGAGTCAAGGTCTGGAAAGTGGCAGCAAAGTGGTGAGTTTCAGCCTGGATTTGAAAAGGGTCAGAGAAGGCACCTGATGTACAGACTCAGGTAGTTTGTTCCAGGCATAAGTTGGATGTGTGTGGAGAAGGAAAGATAGGAGTCAAATACATCCCATGGTTGCGAGCTGAGAAGACAGGGAGGAGCAGAGAGTCATTCACAGAGACAGAAAAGGAAGAAGGGTAGAGGAGGGTTTAGGGGAAAAATAAGAAGCTCGGTTTTGACCATGTTCAATTTCAAGCGGCTGTGAGACATCCAAGCAGAAATGTCAGAAAGGTAGGCAGAGAACCTGGCCTGGATTGCAGGAGAAATTTCATATATAGAGAGGTAGATATTGGAGTTATCAGCATAAAGATGATACTGAAAGCCATAGGAAGATATGACTGCACCAAGGGACTGGGTATAGAGAGAGAAAAGGAGTGGATTCAAGACTGATCCTTGGGAGCGAGATAGCAGTAGAGGAGGATCCACCGAAACAAACACTGAAAGAGTGATGGGAGAGATAAGAAGAGAACCAGGATAGCACAGTGCCCTTAAAATCAAGTGAGGACAAGGTATCAAGTAGAAGGTTGTGATCAAACAGTGTCAAAGCAGCAGAAAGGTCAAGAAGGATGAAGATCGAGTAAAGGCCCTTGGATTTTGCCAGGAACAAGTCACTGGAGACTTTGGCAAGAGCTGTTTCTGTAGAATGTAAAGGACAAAAGCCAGAATGTAAAGGATCCAGAAGGGCTTGAAAGGAGAGCAAGTCGTTAACGTTACATAACGCGCGTTATGATGCGCTAACGATCGTAATGCCCCGCGGCGCGGTTAAAACACCGCAGAAGGTGGAGAGAGGGGGCGGAGAGAGAAGGGGTCAGTGGGCGGAGAGTGGGCGGGGAGAGGGCTCCCTTCACACTAACGTGCTGATATGAAGAGATGAATTCCAACGCGAATGAAACCTGCCGTTAAATGCACATTACAGGGGAGAGAGACCATTTCAGCGTCCGCAATGCACAGCCAGGCAGGGAAACCAAAAAAAAGTGATAAGTTTTATACATGTTAACAGAACAAAACGTCAAAGAAAAAACGAAAATGACCCCAAAAAACTTGAAAAAAACCATCACCAAGCTGGCCAATAGTGGTATCAATGAGAAACATCAAACCCTCCCCCCCCCCCCCGAGTAAGCTCCATAGAAAAGATATAAATCGTGGAAGGGTCTATACTCTGTCCCCATACAAGGTGAAGGAGCCCACAGTGAAATAGCGCTGCTCAGGGTTTCCCCCACAATCGGACAGGGTTCCTATGGTGTGCACATGTCCCGCAACATCAGGGTGGGCATGTCAGAATAGCAACTGGACAGATGCCAGAGAAGGGGATACAGAGGGCCGCAGGCAGCACATGCTGTGGTGGAGCTGGGCCACAGTGCGGACTAGGATGGTGCCTAGGTGGCCCATATGAATGCTGAAACAGCAGAGCAGCCAGACAGCAACTGCTGAAGGCCCAACATGGGCATGAGCGTGTTTCCCACAGTGTCACAGGGGATAGTACCCAACAGCTACCCCCAAGGGCACGGAACATTGGCAGGCGGGGCTGGGGGGAGCATGGACATCTATGCAGGCACCCCTACCCCAGAACCCGCACCATAGGCAGCCGCCTACCTGCACACTGGATGGCCTGAGACTGCGCTCCTCCAACACCACCAGCAGAAGGGCATGTCAGCATGGTAGCAGAGGGATACTGGTGGTGGAGGGGGCAGTGGAAGCTGCCCAGAGCAGACCGTGGCCTAGCCCTGTGTAGGTCGGTGCCGTGTACTGCAATAGACGGGCCCCGTCTGACGAACAGTCATGGTATCACCAAGGAATGTACTGACTCTGTGACAACAAGGTGGTGCAGTACACAGAACCAGTGTATTCAAAAGCAGAGGGTCACAGGTTCAAGTCCCAGCTGTGGTTCCTGCCAACCCAGTCCCCATCTTTTACCCACTACTACAACGTGCTAATACAGACAGCACCTATATTGCAGATGACGTAAAACATGCCCAAGACACCTACATTTTATCCTACAGAGCACGGACACCATAAACATGCACATTACCTAGAGCAGAGTCTCCCAAATGCAGTCCTGAAGGGCCAAAACAGCATTCCGGTTCCATGCTGCCTCTGATAAAGATGCCTGTGCTGCATTTCTATGCGCCACCCCCATGGTATGCAGATGTATCTCATGCATATTCATGAGGGACAGCATGAAAACCCGAACAGTGTTTGGCACCGCAGGACTGGAGTTGGGAACCTCTGCCGTAAAGCAGCAGCCAACAGGGGCAGACACACCCGCACCCACAGGCCCCATTATCCAATGCCTCCTGGAGAGGCAGGACATTGGGCTCTGCGTGCATCTCCCAATACTAGCACTTGCATACCTTAGTAATGCCACCCTAAACCTGGGAATATGGTACACATCTTTAAAGAGGTTGCTATGATTACTGGCAGATAGCAATTCCTAGGTTAAGTACAATATTCTGAGTGAGCTTCATTATAGCAACCTTTCTGATGTCTGTGGAGTGTGCTACAGGTCTTGTGTCTGACAGTGTTTACCAACCTGGGGAGTGACTCCTACAGTATTGCGTACCATAGCCATGCCTGCACTGTGCCCAGGACTGGTGTGGTGGCCTGGGCTGCCCAACACCTCTATAGTTGCACAATGCTGGCATAGGTGTGGGGAGTGTGTGTCTGTCTATCCAGTGTGTGGTGGCTGCCAACACCCTCCACAGCCCACACTGCTAGCACTGTTGCCAGTATTGGCCTGCCAATGTGCATAATGAGGAGCAAGGTACTGTGGGAAAAGCCTGTATTGGGTGGCCTGGCCTGGCCACATCTGCACAGGGCATAGGGCAATGGCTCGGACATTGTAGTGCCCGGTACCACCTGCATGGACAGGGTGGCCATAGCATGTCCTGCTGGGCGGTCACTCTCACCCTGACTGAGCAGTGACCATGGCATGGCTAGGTTCCCCCGTAGTGCTGTATAGCATTTCTCTCGTGATGTATATGGGGGGTTTTTTTGGGGCCCAATCACTGCTTTATCTGCTTGGTGTGTATGCTGACATCCCCGTTCTGGGTACATGTAGCTTTTCCAGGACCATGGACTAGCTGGTGGACTGTCTGCAGCTAGTATGTGTCTTGCTGGAACGCCTTGCAGGGTGCAGTGGCTGGAGGCTTGTTGCTGGAGAATGTCAGATAATGGTGGGGGGCAGCTGAGCATTTCCAGGCCTGTCGTCTGTCTGCTATTGCGTTACGGATGTGTACCGCTTTGTCTGTTCCCCAGCAGGACCGGGGTTGATGAATCCCTCTACTGCTATCATTGCAGGGAGGTAGACTGTGGATCTATTGGTGGGTGATCCTGTTTCCCACCCTGAGCCGTAGAGGGTGGGTTGTGTGGTGGTACATGATCTGCCCATGGGTCCATACATCCCCCCTTCCCCTTCCCCTTCCCCTTCCCCTTCCCACCATGGCACCAACACAGGATATGCACTATTCTGGGTGCATCACCACCCATAAGGACTAGACATGACCGAGACATACAGCAGGGCACAGATGTATCCTAGGTGTGTCTAACGGAATTACCTATCACACACTGATGGGGACCTGCAGCATGGTGTATTTCAGCCATGAAAGGTGCTGTGGACCTGGTGCTGGGCGCCCCACCTCAACCTCAGGGTGGCCACAGTACCCACACAATGTGACTGTCTGTGGCTACTCTGTGGCAGTACCACACACGGTCTGTTCCCCCTACCTGGCTGAGGTGCTGTGGGGGTGCATACTAAATCTTGTGCCCATCTCTCGACTGCTGATTTGCATGTGCAGTGCATCATGGGTACGGGTGGGTTAACCCTATCCTGGTAACCACAGCAGCCAGTTTGTGTGGTGACGTGCAGTCCTTCTGCAGCCAGCCAGGGCTTTGTTCACAGCCTTATAAGGTGTCCTATAGGGGACATTATAGTGTGCCTTGGCGGACGGTACACTTTATAATGTGCCCTATGGAGTGTGTTATGGGGTACCTTATGCGGCACCTTAGGTTATGCCACCGTGAGGGTGTGTTTGCTGGCAGCACAAATTAAAATACATGTCAAATACCTCAACAATCACTACTTAAATGTAAAGGGTGCTGCCTCAGCCAGCCTTATACATTAGGCCCACTGGGGAGTTGAACCCATGACCCCTGTACCATCAGTCAGTGTTGTAATCATTGTGCTACAGCTCTGTTGCTGTGATTGCATACCTGCGCGCCTTCTTAAGATTAATGCGCGGTAACATGCCCTGTAGCGCTCTTTCATTTATGGCGCCTTGTAGCGCGCGTTCTCGGCGCGTTCTCGGCAACGATGTACCGCCCATGTCCTTATTTGGGGTTTCTGTCTCTACCGCGGCTCCTAACGCGAATCGCACTAATGCAGTTTAGTAAACATACCCCTAAGTGTATAATAAAATCAGCAAAGGAGCAGTCTTTAATGTTGCAAGCCAGTCCAAGCGTAATGGCTGAGTTCAGCGTGAAACTGGGAAGAGGGAGCTGTACAGCAGTGTCATGTTGGGAGGTAAGTGTAGGGGAGTGCTGTGGGAATGAGCCTTGATGATGGTGTAACTGGGATTGCATTTTGAGCGTCACAGGCACAGGTTGCAACTACTTATTGAAAACTAGCCTTCTGCTTGTAGATGGTGTCTCACACAGTATGTGGGGTTGCTGTATAGCTGACCTACAGCAAGTTGTATGCACAGCCATAAAGCCTGGGCACCATATGGAGGCACAGTGCAATGCTAAAACTCACACTACCGTGGAGACATACACAGACATACACATAACTCTCTGTACAAATGTGGTGCAGGCTGGCATTCTTACTTGCCCCTTGGGCCTTCTTTGATGCTCCACCATTGTCAATGCCTGCTCAGTGTGCAGGTGCTATCAGCACTCTCTGCAATTCTCAGGTGCTGTCAACCCCTGCTCAGTTTACTGCACTTTTAGCATGCTCTGCCATCCAGCCGTGAATGCATGCAGACATGAGTTGGGGTATGCCTATGTCTGCTTAGTTCTTTGCAGTGTCTTTGCCATACTTGTCTTACAAGTTATGTTCAGCAGGTGTGGAAAGGAGACTTCCTATTAGGTCTGTATGTTGCATGCCATGCTATGCTGCTGGTTCAACTGAAATTCATGTCTTACAAATGAGACCTGTCCAGTCAAAGGGCAGTCCATGGTTCATGAACACACACACTGCAGACCATGGGTGTACTAGCAGAATGACCAACATACCTATTTCCTGGCATGTGCTTCAGGGGCAGTCATGGAATAATCTCAAATTTTGCAGAACAGCATAGCTTATTTGGATTCACATGTGGCTCAGATGGTTGTAACTGACCAAGTACTTACTTATAGAGGAGTCACTGGTTCATGTACAGCTTATAGGGCATGGTGGGCATTTTTCCTCTAACATGGGCTGTTATCCTATCGCATACTATTCCTACTTCAGTGTCATATTTTTCCACCCACATGCACATATCCACTCAATATGTGCAGGTGGTGGCATCCTGATCACAGGGCCAGCCCATCCACTAGGACAACTAGGCAGTTGCCAGGCTACAATGATCAGGGTGGACAGCATGCCGGCCATTCCCTCCCTCCCTCCCTGCCATTGTGGCATAGCCATCGCATCTGTGCTGCAGGCAGCCTTATTTATGTTGCACACATGCAGCTAGGCACACCTTGCTACTCCTGCCCTCCTCCACTGGGGGATGTGGCATGCGTGCTGCTGCCTTAGACCTTGGTAGGGAGGGGTGACCATGTGCTTTGCTATACATGTTGTCATCCCACTGAAAGTTGCAACTGCAACATTGCACCTGGCACACAGGGCCAGGGCAAAACTTTCATCTACAGCAGGCTGCAGCCACTGCGACTGCCACCCCCACCTTCACACAATGCAGATATGACACATGGTGGCAGTGGGGATGGTGCAACTCCTTTTTGACAGCAGCAGCATGTATGTGTGCTGCTACTGTCACAGTGGAGTCATACCAGATATCAGAGCTGTACACCTTAGGCAACAGTCTTGTCAGTCTAGTAGACCTGCCAGCCCCACTGCATCAGCCACGTGACAGCTCCTTTGCCAAACTGGCCCCAACAACATGGTGCCCTTTCTTCATAGGGCACCATGCTGTTGCTGCCAATGGAGCACTATTATCACTTATTTAGGTACTCTGATGGATGGAGCACATTGCATATACTGAAATAAGCTCTCTCCCCTCAGAAATAGCCCTTACTGTGAACTTTCAAATGATGTGAGGGTTCCCAGCACCAGGAGCTGTAACGCATGATAACGCTAACCGGCATTAAAGGAGCACACACTATCCCTGCCCACCCTCCACCCATTAACACCCACACTCCACCTCCTTTCAATTTAACGGGCCTGGGTTCCACATGCTAATCTAGCGTTATCAACACTGTCTACTGCTTTATCCGCTTGCAGGTACCAAAATCACCCATTAATGGCACTTTTGCTTCCTTACCACCATTTAGTAAACATACCCCCTAGGTCTAATTTCTTGCAAGTGAGACAGCAAGTTGGAATGATCTACTGGTTTAAAAGCAGAACTCAAATCAAGTTGAAGAAGAAGTGCATCTTTATGGCTATTTTCGAAAATAACAATCTCATTGACCATAGAAACTAAAACAGGTTCTGTTTAGTGACCTACTCAAAAGGCTGATTGCTGTGGATGAAATAATTGGGTTTAAAAAAAACACTAGTTGTGGAACAACTGTTCTCTCTGTCAACTTGGCTATAAATGGAAGGTTTCAAATAGGTCAAAGGTCAGACAGAAAGAGTGTCAGAATTGACCTTCTTGGAAATCAGATGAACTACAGATTTGTTTCCAAACAGAAAGAATCACATCCAAAGTCAAACTGCAATTTATGAAATCGAGGTTTTAGGAGCGAAACCTTCTCAGTACCAGCAATTATTTGTCCCAAAATAAAGTGTGATAACAGAGAAAAATAAGAAAATTTACTGTCCTATATGAGAAGGGAACAAATCAGAACTAGGTGATATAAGCTCAGTCTCCAAAGGGACTGAATGCAAAGATTTAGGGGTATGTTTACTAAACATGGTAAATTCACAGATGTTAAGGGCAGCACTAAGGTGCCTTAAGTCATATAAGGCATTGGGCGGGTAGAAGGTGGTTTGGCATAAAGGGAGCTATGGGCCATTTAATGCACGGTAAGTGGGTGTCCTGGTCATTTAACACATGTTAACAGAACATCGCATGTTAAGGTGACAAGCATGCACCTTAAGGCACCTTAAGGCTAACAAACATGCTTTAAGGTGCCCTAAGAGCTTTAAGATGCTCTAACATAAGATGCCCTAAGGACTTTATGTTGCTTTAACTTAAGGTGCCCTAAAGGCTTTAAGTTGCTCTAACATAAGGTGCCCTAAGGGCTGTAAGGTGCTTTAATGGAAGGTACTCTAAGGGGTATGTTTACTAAACCGTCTTAACGTGCGCTCTCCAACGTTATCGCATGATAAGGCTCCTTATTGCGCGATAATGATGCCTTATCGCGCGCTAAGGCGCAAACGAGAGCTGAAGGCGGAGAAAGGCTCCCGGAGGGCGGAGGAAGGCTCCCCAGGGGCGGAGAGAGAGGGTCAATGGGCGGAGAGTGGGAGGGGAGAGGCTCCCTGCACACTAACGCTGTGAAATCCAAGGCTGAAAACTAACGCCAGTGAAACCCTGGCGTTAGAGCTGATTTAAAGGGAAAAGAAACCATTTACGTCAGCAATGTACAGCAAAACCAGGGAAAACTACAAAAAGTGATGTGTGATACATTTGCGCGGAACAAAAGGGTAAACAAACAGTGAAAATGACCAGAAGAAAATAAAAAAAAACATAAGCAAGCTGGGCAATAGTGATATCAATGGGAAACATAAAAAAACACCCCCAAGAAAGCTCCAAAAAAAAAGATATGAATTTTGGAAGGGTCTATACTCTGTCCCCATACAAGGTGAATGAGCCCACAGTGAAATTGCGCTGATCAGGGTTTTCCTCTCCATTGGACAGGTTTCCGATGGTGTGCAATATGCACATGTTCCACAACAGCAGGGCGGGCATGTCGGAATGGGCAACTGGACAGATGCTGGAAAAGGGGACACGGAGGGCTGCAGGCGGCACATGCTGTGGTGCAGCTGGGGCACAGTGCGGACAAGGGTAATGCCTAGCTGGCCCATAGGAATGCTGAAAGAGTAGAGCAGCCAGACAGCAACTGCTGAGGGCCCAACATGGGCAAGAGTGAGCTTCCCATGGTGTCACAGGGAATAGTACCCAGCAGGTACCCCCAATGGCACGGAACATTGGCAGGCGGTGCTGAGGGAAAGCGTGGACAGCAATGCAGGCACCCCTACCCCAGAACCCGCACCATAGGCAGCCACCTACCCCCACACTGGATGGCCTGAGACTGCGCAGCACCAGCACCACCAGCAGAAGGGCATGTCAGCATGGTGGCAGAGGGGTACTGGTGGTGGAGGGGGCAGTGGCAGCTGCCCAGAGCAGACCATGGCCTAGCCCTGTTTAGGTGGGAGCCGTGCACTGCAACAGACAGGCTCTGTCTGACAAACAGTCATGGTATCTACAGGGAATGCACTGTCTCTGTGGCAACACGGTGGTGCAGTGAACACAGCCAGGGTGTTCAGAAGCAGAAGATCACAGGTTCAAGTCCTAGCTGTGGTTCCTGCCAACCCAGTCCCCATATTTTACCCACTACTAAAACGTGCTAATACAGACAGAACCTTTATTGCAGATAACAGAAACATGCCCAAGAAACCTACATTTAACCCTACAGAGCACAGACACCATAAACATGCACATTACCTAGAACAGAGTCTCCCAATTGCAGTCCTGGAGGGCCAAACACCATTCAGGTTCCATGCTGCCTCTAATAAACACGGCTGTGCTGCATGTCTATGCACCGCCCCCATGGTATGCAGATGTATCTCATGCATATTCATTAGGGACAGCATGAAAACCCGAACAGTGTTTGGCCCACCAGGACTGGAGTTGGAAACCTCTGCCCTAGAGCAGCGGCCAACAGGGGCAGACACACCCTCACTCACAGGTTCCATTATCCAAAGCCTCCTGGAGAGGCAGGATATTGGGCCCTGCGTGCATCTCCCAATACTAGCACTTGCATACCTTAGCAATGCCACCCTAAACCTGGGAATATTGTACACACCTATCAAACGGTTGCTATGATTACTGGCAGATAGCAATTCCTAAGTTAAGCACAATTTGCTGATTGAGCTGCATCATAGCAACCTTTCTGCTGTCTGTGGAGTGTGCTTCAGGTCTGATGTCTGACAGTGTTTACCACCCTGGGGAGTGACCCCAACAGTATTGCGTACCATAGCCATGCCTGCACTGTGCTCAGGACTGGTGCGGTGGCCAGGGCTACCAAGAGCCTCTATATTTGCACAATGCTGGCATAGGTGTGGGAGCGTGTGTCTGCCAACACCTTCCTCAGCCCACACTGTTGCCAGTGTAAGCCTGCCAATGTGCATAATGAGGAGCAAGGTACCATGGGTATAGCCTGGACATGGTGGCCTGGCCAGGATGCATCTGCACAGGGCATAGGGCAATGGCTCGGACATTGTAGTGCCTGACAACCACCTGCACAGACAGGGTGGCCACAGCATGTCCTGCTGGGAGGTCACTCTCACCCTGACTGAGCAGTGACCACGGCATGGCTAGGTTCCCCCATAGTGCTATGCAGTATTTCTTTCATGTGATGTTTATGGTTCACTTTTGGTGGTCCAATGACTGACTTATCTGCTTGGTGTGTATGCTGACATCCCAGTTCTGGGTACATGCATTTTCTCCAGAAACATGCACTATGGACTAGTTAGCAGACTGTCTGCAGCTACTATGTGTCTGGATGGACCATCTTGCAGGGTGCAGCAGCTGGAGGCTTGCTGCTGGAGAATGTCAGATAGTGGTGGTGGCAGCTGAGCATTTCCAGGCCTTCTGTCTGCCTTGCCTTATGTATGTGTACAGATCTGCATTACCTGCCCTGTATGGTATCTGTTCCCCAGCAGGGCTGGGGTTGATGGTCCTCTCTACTGCCACCATTGTGGGGAGGTAGAGTGTTACTCTATTGGTGGGAGATCCTGTTTCCCACCCTGAACCACAGAGGTTGGGTGGTGGTACATAATCCACCTATGGGTCCAAATACCCTTCCCCCTTTCACCTACATCGTGTGACCATGGTACCTACACAGGATATGCACTATTTTGGGGGAATCATAGCTCATAAGGGCTAGACATGACTGAGAAATACAGATGTGTCTGCAGGAACTACCTATCACACACACTAGCAGTGATGGGGACCTGCAGCATAGCCTATTTCAGCCATGAAAGGTGCTGTGGACCTGGTGCTGGGTGCCCCACCTCACCCTCAGGGTGAGCACAGTACCCGCACAATGTGACGGTCTGTAGCTACTCTGTGCCAGTAAAATACACGGTCAGTACCCCCTACCTGGCTGAGGTGCTGTGGGGGTGCACACGGTCAGTTCCCCCTACCAGGCCGAGGTGCTGTGGGGGTGCATACCCCATCTTGTTATCATCTGTAGACTGCTGATTTACATGTGCAGTGCATCATGGGTACGGGTGGGTTAACCCTATCCTGGTAACCACAGCAGACTGTTTGTGTGGTGACATGCAGTCCTTCTGTAGCCAGCCAAGGGCTTGTTAATAGCTGTAGCCCACTGGTTGCTTCACTACCTGTGGAGCCAGAGGTCATGGGTTCAAACCCACAGTGGGGTTATTTGATAGGGCTATCCAGAGCATTGTCAATTTTTAATGTACATTAGTGCTGCCAGCAAAAACACCCTTAGAGTACTGTAACCATAAGGTGCCTCAGAAGGCGCTTTATAGCAGTGGTTCTCAACCCTGTCCTCGGGACCCCACTAGCCAGTCGGGTTTTCAGGCTATCCACAATGAATATGAATGAGATATATATGCATTAGAAATAGCCTGCCAAACTGACTGGTTTGTGGCCCTCCAGTGCTGGATTTGGGGACCCCTGCCGTACACCTCTGTCAAGTACGATTGTGAGTGGGCAAGGTACAGATGTCCTCGACATCAAAAGGGTAGATAGAATGTGTCACATCCCTCCTAGTTTCTCACCACCACCAAAAAGTTGTCTAATAGACAATATTTTGGTGGTGGTGAGAGGCGAGGAGGTATGTGACATATTCCATCTAATCTTTTTGATGTCTTGGACATCTGTACCTTGCCCACTCACAATCTTAAATGACAGAGGTGTAAGGCCAGGGTCCCCAAATCCAGCATTGGAGGGCCACAAGCCAGTCAGTTTGACAGGCTATTTCTAATGCATATATATCTCATTCATATTCATTGTGGATAGCCTGAAAACCCGACTGGCTAGTGGGGTCCCGAGGACAGGGTTGAGAACCCCTGCTTTATAGGGTGCCCTATAAAGCACCTTCTGAGGCACCTTATGGTTACAGTCCATATAAGGTGCCTTATAAGTTGTCCTATGGAGCGCCTTATAGGGTGCCTTATGTGGCACCTTAGGTTATGGCACGTGGGGGTGTGTTTGCTGGCAGCAATAATTAAAATACAAATAAAATGCCTCAAGAAACAATACTTACATGTCAAAGCTGATGCCTCAGCCAGCCTTATACATTAGGCATACTGGGGGATCAAACTCATGACCCCTGTATCATCAGTCAGTGTATTAACCATTGTACTACACCTCTGTCTGGGCACCTACTTAAGATTACCACGTGTTAACGCGTTTAGCGGCGCTTAGCCTGTTAATGTGCACAGCAGCGCGTGTTATCGCGTGATAATCCCATTTTGCTACTTTAAGACTGAAATGCCCACTCCTTTTATGGCAGCCTGCACACTATCGCTGGGCGCACATTAAGATGGTTTAGTAAACATACCCCTAAGTGTTTTAAGGTGCTTTAAGTTGACAAGCATGCACCTAAAGGCATGAAAATGGCTGTAACCCTAATGCTGGATAGAGCACCACAGAAAGTCAATGTAAAGGTGATGGAAGGAAGAATGGGTGGGTGCTGATGGACCTGCCATATCTGTGGGCAACCTATGTGGAGGCCAGTAAAGTGGACAGTAAGTGGGAAGCAGCTGTATTGATGCACAGGGTGGTGTCAATGTAAAGTGCTGCAATGTCAATGTGTGACATAGGATGGGGAAGATGTGTCCCCCCCAGCCGAGTCAGAAATGGCAGGATGTTTGCAGCCACAGGAGCACAGAGTAGGAGTGGTGACATGCAGATCAGGGACAGAAGAGCCCTGACTATCAAAGGCATGAAAATGACCTGAGTAGCACACAGTCACAAAAAGAGCAAATAGGAATCAAACCCCTGTCCCCTACTTATGGGAACATTGCATTAATCAGTATGCTACATCTCCACATCACTTGAACTTGCATTGTCTGGAATCGAAGAGATTGAAGGTCTCTGCCTAAACCAGGGGTCTCCAAATCCAGTCCTGGAGGGCCGCAAACCAGTCAGGTTTTCAGGGTATCCCTAATGAATATGCATGAGATATATATGCATTAGAAATAGCCTGCCATACTGACTGGTTTGTGGCCCTCCAGTGCTGGATTTGGGGACCCCTGCCGTACACCTCTGTCATGTATGATTGTGAGTGGGCAAGGTACAGATGTCCTCGACATCAAAAGGGTAGATAGAATGTGTCACATCCCTCCTCGTTTCTCACCACCACCAAAAAGTTGTCTAATAGACGATATTTTGGTGGTGGTGAGAAGCGAGGAGGTATGTGACACATTCTATCTACTCTTTTGATGTCGAGGACATCTGTACCTTGCCCACTTACAATCTTAAATGACAGAGGTGTAAGGTGGGGGTCCCCAAATCCAGCAATGGAGGGCCACAAACCAGTCAGTTTGACAGGCTATTTCTAATGCATATATATCTCATGCATATTCATTAGGGATACCCTGAAAACCTGACTGGTTTGCGGCCCTCCAGGACTGGAGTTGGAGACCCCTGGCCTAAACTGTCTGCTGTGTGTGTTGGTATAGGTCAGAGCTACTCAATTCCGGTCCTGGAGGTCTGCAACCCTGCAGGTTTTCGGGATATCCCTAATGAATATGCATGAGATATATATGCATTAGAGATAGCCTGCCAACCTGACTGGTTTGTGGCCCTCCAGGGCTGGATTTGGAGACCCCTGCCTTACACCTCTGTCATTTAAGATTGTGAGTGGGCAAGTACAGATGTTCTAGACATCAAAAGGGTAGATAGAATGTGTCACATTACTCCTAGATTCTCACCACCACCAAAAAGTTGTCTAATAGACAATATTTTGGTGGTGGTGACAAGCAAGGAGGAATGTGACAAATTCTAACCTTTTTGATGTCTTGGACATCTGCACCTTGCCCACTTACAATCTTAAATGACAGAGGTGTAAGGCAGGGGTCTCCAAATCCAGCCCTGGAGGACCAAAAAACCAGTCAGGTTGGCAGGCTATATCTAATGCATATATATCTCATGCATATCATTAGGGATATCCCGAAAACCTGCAGGTTTGAGGACCTCCCGGACTGGAATTGAGTAGCTCTGGTATAGGTTAACCCAGAGCTACTCAAATCCAGTCCTGGAGGTCCGCACATCAGTCAGGTTTTCAGGATATCTCTAATGAATATGCATGAGATATATATGCATTAGAGATATCCTGCCAACCTGACTGGTTTGTGGTCCTCCAGGGCTGGATTTGGAGACCACTGCCTTACACCTCTGTCATTTAAGATTGTGAGTGGACAAGGTGCAGATGTCCAAGACATCAAAAAGGTTAGATAGAATTTGTCACATTCCTCCTCCCTTCTCACCACCACCAAAATATTGTCTATTAGACAACTTTTTGGTGGTGGTGAGAATCAAGAGGGATGTGACACATTCTATCTACCTTTTTGATGTCTAGGACATCTGTACCTTGTCCACTCACAATTTTAAATGACAGAAGTGTAAGGCAGTGGTTTCCAAATCCAGCCTTAGAGGGCCACAAACCAGTCAGGTTGACAGGATATCTCTAATTCATATATATATATCATGCATATTCCTTAGGGATATCCCTAAAACCTGACTGATTTGTGGATCTCCAGGACTGGATTTGAGTAGCTCTGGGTTAACCCCTCCAGTACTCATGATGCACTGCATACGCAGAACAGCAGAATGGACAGATCCATCACATCAGCTCAGTTCAATCCACTGACTGTGTGTGTGTCAATCACATAACAGCTACAAACTGTGTTACTGCACAGTTTCAGTGGTCACCCTGCGGGTGAGGATGGGCATCTAGCACCTGGTCCCCAGGGCTTGCAATGCTAGAGATGGTCTCTGCTGCAGATCCCCATCACTGTCAGTGTGTATCAGCTATTGTCTGCAGTGTATTGTGCTACTCACATTGTTTCCTGCAAAATTGCAGCATGCTGTATGCAGCAGTCATATCTGGCCCTGTCACCTGCCCCTGATAAGAGGGACCTACCTAAAACTGTGCATGTTAATACCCAGTGTTAAACAGCTGATGCCACTTATGGTGTGGGCATCAAGGCTTGCTGTCCCTATCATTACCACATGGAGTAGGCCTGGAACACTTCCTGTCCTAGGTTTAACAATCACCCACATCAAGAACAGTCAGACTTCACCTGCAGCCCATCACTGGGCTGTCCAGACATGCACATACCAACTGCAGATAATGCACTGATCAGTATATATTGCATGGGCACAGAGAAACCATATGCACCCAGCATTGGGATCAGTGATCAAGCCCCCACAATTAGAACTTCATCTACACATCACTGGACTCAGATACTATATAGCAGTATGTGGATACATAACCATGCCATGGTCACTGTTCGGTCAGGGTGAGCGTGCCCTCCCAGCAGGACATGCCATGGCCAGCCAGGCCATGCACATAGCAGAGGGCCACTATGGCATCTCAGCCATTAACCCTACCTCTGATGTAGACCCATCCTGGCCAATCTGCCCTGTTTCAGGCCATACCCACAATACTTTGCTCCTCATCATGCACATTTGCAGTCTAATACTGGAAACAACTTAGGCACTGCAAGGTTCAGTGAGGTGGAGGAAGCCACAAACAATGAATAGACACATTCTCTCTCTCTCTCTCTCTCTCTCATATTTATGCACTGTACAAAAATGGGGATGGTTGTCATTCCTGCCACCTTGGTCTCGATATCAGCTCGAGCATTGTTGATATGTGCTCCTTGTGCAGCAGCTAGTATCATGCTCTGATGTTAATGCCCACTCAGTGTGCTGGTACCATCAGCCTGACTCTCCATGCAGCTGTGGATAGAGGAGCCTGCTGTGGATAGAGGAGCCAGCTGTGGTTGATGGGTGTTAGTACCCTTGCTGGCTGATTCTTTGGGGGTTGTACATGCTGGTGCTGTACCTGCACTGTGAGCTATAGTTTAGCCCCAGGGACATGCAACTGTGTGCTTTGAGTTACAGAGCTGCCATATGGTTACAGCACTCCCTGGGGCTGACATACTTTGCATCAGACAGAACTTGGCACAGGTTGCAATGTGCATGGTGCACAGGATCAGGGCATGTCTTTGTTATGTTGCAGACGGGTGCCACTTCCACCTCCGCCAACACTCCTATATCATGCTGACATGCCCATGTGCTGTCTGTGTTGGTGGTGTGCAGTCCCAGCTCATCCAACATGCGGGTTGGTGGGTGTCTAGGGTGCTAGGTCTGGATGGGGGGGCAGAGGCATACACGGATGGCTACACAGCCCCCTCCCCAATCATCTGCCTCTGCAGGGACACTATCACCACCTGCCAATGATACATCTCGGGGGAGGATGACAGCCACTGTTGTCATAGTCCCCTGGGCACCTGCATGTTGCAGCTACCTGGAGGGCTATAGCTGCTGGCACAACCAGTCTCTTCCCCCACAGCTGGGTTCAGCAGCAGTGGGAGGGGGCAGATATGATCTCTGCCTGGGGTGCCATGACCCTTGGACTATCCCATGTAGCACATCTCTTTTCCACAGCAGTAGCATGACTGTGGGCTGCCATTGTCATTAAGGGATCATGATGAACATCACAGATGGTAATGTGGATGGCAGAATATCCCTTTGTGGAGAAACTAAAAAGGTTGGGGCTCATCAACATGGGGAAGAGATGTCCGAGGGGAGATATGATATAGGTCTATGGATTATTGACCAGAGTGGAACAAGTAAAGATAGGTCGCTTGTTTATGCCATTAGAATAGGGGACATGCAATATGGCTACAGTGTAACCCATTTAGGACCTTTGTGCATTTGCACTTACTCAGGAGTCATACATGGGTGAAGTATATGTGTAGGTGTGTAATTTAGAACCTACACACATATTTACACCTTCACTCATGTTCAACCCCATCCCAGAACATTCCTACATGTGGGCCACATACAAGTATGCATGCTTTTGTCACCACACATGCTTGTACATATGTACCCATGGGGTAATTTGGGAAAAGTTCTTTTATGCTTATAAAATTGGTTTTACAGGCAGAAAACATTTCTAAAATTTCCCCTTTGACTTATACATTCATTTTGATACTGGGTCCCAGGAGGTTTACAGTATATTTATATAACTGTACAAAATATTTACACTAAGAAATTGGGACTCACGTTTGTTATTATCTTTTGTACAACCATTATGTTTGAAAAAAATGGGATGCTTTATTTGATTATTATGGAGTATCTTTCATAAATGTCCATGTGTATGATTGTCATGTAAAACTGGTGCTTGGCATTCATTCATTTGTATGAATTAATGATGAGCACATTTTATTTTGAAGTTGTCTCGTGGTGCTCAGCTGGCTTCTTATATTAGAGTTATATGAAATAGCTCCAGTAGCCAGTGCTTTCTTATTCTTAGCACTCCTTCTTGCATAGGAAAAATAAGCCTAGGATCAACATAACTGATTCCACATTTGAAAAGTCACAAACATGGTGTTTGTTGGACCCAAAATATTAAAAGCAGTTATTGACTGATTTGCCAGAGAGATGTTTGTGTTCTTTGTTTCACAGCTAGTGCAATGCAGCATGTTGCAGTGCTGTACAGCATGAAACAAAATGGAACACCTGATGCCACAGGGCACAGATGTGAAGTACAAGAGCACAGCACCATTCAAAGCATTAGGGAATCATACAATATGCTGCAAAGTGGAAGCATGTTTCAGTGCAAAAACAAAGTGCAGGAAAGATCATTTAGGACCCCTTTTACTAAAGCCTGTTATCTACATAACGAGCATTCTAACCTATGGCAACTGGCAAATGGGAACACTAATCCATGGGCATGTCTGTCACCAAAGGCTGGAATGCAGTTTAAATGGCAGAGAATGGGCAGAGAGTGGGCATGGAGAGTGCATTACCGCTAGCGCCAGGAAATTGCCGTGCACTCAGAGGCAACGCAGCCATTAACATGGGTTAACCTAATGACTCTACTATGGGAGTCTTAAAGTGAACCCACCTTAGCGGAGCGTATGTTTGTGTGGCCCATCTTGTGCTAGCTGCTGGGAACATAGGGCCTGATATTCGAAAGACATTTATATGGTTTACAGATGTGCAAACTATGTAAATGCCACTGAATAGGATATTCAATGGCACTAACATGGTTAATGCCGCTGAATAACCCCAATCTTCTCCAAGCTAACCACAGCATCGGGGCATGTTGTGGGCATTCCGGAGTGGAGCAGAAGAGCTGATAGTTGCTAACTAGGTAGAGGCAATATTCCACCACTACCCTGTTAGAGACCTGCGGAAAAAACTAGGTGAAGCAAAAGCTGGCCTTGTTTAACTCACGGGAGCTAACCTGGCAGTGGTGCAATATCGCCGCTACCCAGTTAGCTTCTGGGACACAGGGGCATCTGTGGTGATCCCGGCTATTCAATGCTGGGGCCGCATATGACCCAGGCATTGAATATCTGGGGTTAGAGGTTGGCAGGGACGGCTATGTGTCATAGTGGCACATGGCTGGCTCGATTCAATATCAGGTTTATACTGATCATGCTCTTGATTGTAAATGTGAAGGTTTTGAAATTAACATGCATTTGTTTAGCATGTTAATTGAAAATCCTTTGTGGGCTTTCGTAAAAGTAGTATTTGTAGTATTATAACTCATCTTTGTCAGCATAGACAAGGAAAAGTAAAAGAGAACATTTTTAACAGCTTACAAATTAGAATACATGTAAGAACTAGATATTAGAGAAACTTTGGGGTATGTTTACTAAACCGTCTTAACGTCACTTATCACGCGATAATGCAGCTGCGGCATTAAGGCACCCTAACGCTGTGAAATCCGGCTCTGAAGCGTGGAGTAAGTCTTCCCAGAGGGCTGAGAGAAGTGGTCAGTGGGCGGAGAGTGGGCGGTGAGTGGCTCCTTGCACACTAACGCCGTGAAATGACAGGCAGAAAATTAGTGCGAGTGAAACCCTCGCGCTAGGCACATTTGCAGGAAAGAGAAACGATTTCAGTCAGCAATGTACAGCAATGCCAGGGAAACCCAAAACGTGACAGTAGTGATACATGTAGAAAATGACCTGAGCCACATTTAAAATCCCAATAACCAAGCTGGCCAATAGTGATATTAATGAGAAACATAAAGAAACACTACTGAAAAAGCATAAAAAAGAAGATATCATGTTTGGAAGGGTCTATGCTCTGTTCCCCTACAAGGTGGATGATCCCATATTGAAATAGTGCTGATCAGGGTTTTTTCACGTCTATATTGGGCAGGTTTGTTATGGCATGCACATGTGCAGTAACAGCAGAGTGGGCACGTAGGAAAGGGCAACTGTACTGATGCTGTAAATGGGATATAGAGGGCTGCAGGCAGCACATGCTGTGGTCCAGCTGGGGCACAGTGTGTGTTAGGCAGATGCCTAGGTGGCACATAGGAATGCCAAAACTGTAAAGCAGCAAGATATCAACTGATGAGGGTCCAACATGGGCACGAGTGTGTGTCCCACATTGTCACAGGGGAGATTACCCAGCAGGTATCCCCAAGGGCACATAACATTGGCAGGCAGTGGGGGGGGGGGGGGAAGCGCGCATGTCCATGTAGGCACCCCTACCCGAGAATCCACACCATAGGTAACTGCCTACCAGCATACTGGATGGCCTGGGACTGCGCACCACCAGCACCACCGGCATAATGGCATGGCAGCATGGTGGCGGAGGGGTGCTGGTGGCAGAGGGGGCAGTGGCATCTGCCCACAGCAGACCATGGCCTAGCCCCGTTTAGGTGGGTGCCGTGCATTGCAACAGACAGGGTCTGTCTGACGAACAGTCATGGTATCCCCAGGGAATGAACTATCCCTGTGGCAACAGTGTGGTGCAGTACACGCAGTGTGTTCATGAGCAGAAGGTCACAAGTTCAAGTCACAGCTGTGGCTCCTGCCAACCCAGTCCCCATATTTTACCCAGTAATAAACCATGGTAATAAAGATGGAACCTTTATTGCAGATAACATAAACGTGCCTGAAACACCTATATTTTACCCTACAGAGCACAGACACCATAAACACGGTGGCGCCATCAGCGGGGAAGGCGCCATAAGCGGGGAAGCCCTTTCCCCATCGTGTGCTCTCCCGGGGAGGGATCAAGCCTCGGCAGCTGCAGGATGCCCCCGGCTCTACTGCCTGCCCAATCGGGGCTATCCACAGTATTTAAAGGAAGGCGCCATCAGCAGGGAAGCCCTTTCCCCACCGCATGCTCTCCCAGGGATGGATCGAGCCTCGGCCGCTGCAGGATGCCCCCCGGCTCCACCGCCTGCTCAATCGGGGCTCTCCACAGCATTTAAAGGAAGGTGCCATCAGCGGGGAAGCCCTTTCCCCACCGTGTGCTCTCCCGGGGAGGGATCGAGCCTCAGTCGCTGCAGGACGCCCCCGGCTCCACCGCCTGCCCAATCGGGGCTCTCCACAGCGTTTAAAGGAAGGCGCTATCAGCGGGGAAGTCCTTTCCCCACCACGTGCTCTCCCGGGGAGGGATCGAGCCTCGGCCGCTGCAGGACGCCCCAGGCTCCACCACCTGCCCAATCGGGGCTCTCCACAGCGTTTAAAGGAAGGTGCCATCAGGCGCCCCCACGACTGGTGGGCTCATGCCTGAGGGCCTTGCCAGAGGGCCCTTTGGCTTGGCCCTTAGGCGTGGACTGCGAAGAACACTCTACCAAGCCCTAACACCATAAGTGCCACAAGAAAGCTCGCGGCACCAAAATAGCAGCCCCAGGGACACTACCGCAGAGGTGAAGCAAACCTTTGATGCATTGTTTACAAGCTCTCACCTCTACATCGGCCTGAGCCCTGAACAGCTTGCTTGAATAAAGCAGAACTTAAACCACACCGGCACCGGGTGCAGGTAATACAGCTGTAGCTGCGAGGTGCGATCCGACAAGAGCCCCTTCCGGTGGGAAACGCCTACCGAAAGCCGGCCTGTTTATCGTACCTAGGACTCACGCCCACGAAAGGCAACTCGAGAGAACTCATCCACGCCCAGACTCATCTGTAGCAGCAGCGGACCCACCTCAAGGTGAATCAGACATGATAGAGCCCAAAAACGGGCCATAAATCTATGACACCTAGCTACTGATTATATAGTCTACATTTCATGACCGTGTATGTATGTTTCCTATATTTAGGATTAGGATTGTCTATAAGTTTGCATACCTTTGATCATATGTATATTTACACAATCTAACTGCTAATTTACTAGGCTTGAGTGTAAATTTACATCTAAACCGCCTGACTCTAAGGTCTCACCAAGTCTCTACCACCTGCACTACAGGCTTAATCAGCACAACTCCACTACCATGCTACATATAAGACCCTATAAACACACGGCAGTTCAAACACAAAGAATGACATACACCACTGTAACAATAATTTGCGGCCACCTCCATTTAGGGTTGATCAGTAGCACATTAGCCCTAACAAGCACTCACAAACACATACCTATTCTACACAGATATGGGAGGAGATGGTCAAGCGACCCCCTTCACAAGTCAGTAGAAGGCACATGACCATCACATCAGCACCTACTACACACTGCAATTCAACACACTACAAGTGTAAAAAAGGATAGCTTACCTCCTCAAGATTTAAAATGTGCCCTCATAAATGCGCGTTCAGTCCGCAAGAAATGGCCTGTTCTCACTGACCTAATAGCCCTCCATAACCTCGACATGCTTCTGATCATAGAGACATGGCTATCAAACGACGACACAGTCCTCCTCAACCACCTTCTACCCCCCAACTTTACAATATTCAGCTGCCACAGAGAAAACAAAAGGGGCGGAGGAGTACTCATACTCGTTAAAACTGACCTCAATTTCTACCTGTCTAACACCACCAACACCACCAACCTTGACATAGTAGTCATAGCGAGTAATCACTGCTCCATAAGCCTATTCTACAGAGCTCCAAAATCATCCCCTGATGACCTAGCCACAATAATTGAGTTAGCCTGTGATACCCCAAACCTGCACACCACAAACTGGATACTAGGGGGGATGTTTACTAAACTGCGGTAATGGTACATAACGCGCGTGATGTAACATTAACGATCGTTAACTTATGTTAACGCGCATTATGATGCGTTAACGATTGTTAATGTCTCATAACGTGCGTTAACGTAAGTTAACGATCGTAAAGTTCTGCGGCACGGTAAAACACCGCAGAAGGTGGAGAGAGGGCGGAGAGAAGGGGTCAAGGGGCGGAGTGTGGGCGGGGAGAGGTGCCTTTCACACTAACGCGCTGATCTGAAGAGCTGAATCCTAACGCGATTGAAAACCTGCCATTAAATGCACATTTCAGGAGAGAGAAAACATTTAGGTGTCAGCAATGTACAGCCTAGGCAGGGAAACCTAAAAAAAGTGATAAGTGTGATACATGTGCACAGAACAAAAGGGTACATAAACATTGAAAATGACCTCAAAAAACTGGAAAAAAACCATAACCAAGCTGGCCAATAGTGGTATTAATGGGAAACATCAACCCCCCCTCCCCCCCCCCGAGAAAGCTCCATAGAAAAGATATAAATCGTGGAAGGGTCTATGCTCCGTCCCCATACAAGGTGAATGAGCCCACAGTGAAATTGCGCTGTGCAGGGTTTTCCTCTCCATCGGACAGGTGTCCTATGGCATGCACATGTGCGGCATCAGCGGGGCGGGCATGTCGGAATGGCAACTGGACAGATGCCGGAAAAGGGTATACAGAGGCCCGCAGGCGGCACATGCTGTGGTGCAGCTGGGCCACAGTGCGGACTAGGGTGATGCCTAGGTGACCCATACAAATGCTGAAACAGCAGAGCAGCCAGACAGCAACTGCTGAAGGCCCAACATGGGCACGACTGTGTTTCCCACAGTGTCACAGGGGATAGTACCCAGCAGGTATCCCCAAGGGCACAGAACAGTGGCAGGCAGTGCTGGGGGGAAGCATGGATACCTATGCAGACACCCCTACCCAAGAATCCGCACCATAGGCATCCACCTACCTGCACACTGGATGGCCTGAGACTGCGCTCCACCAGCACCACCAGCAGAAGGGAATGTCAGCATGGTGGCAGAGGGTTACTGGTGGTGGAGGGGACAGTGGCAGCTGCCCAGAGCAGACCGTGGCCTAGCCCTGTGTAGGTGGGTGCCATGCACTGCAACAGACAGGACCTGTCTGACGAACAGTCATGGTATCACCAGGGAATGCATTGACTCTGTGATAACATGAGTACTCCTCCATCGTGGTGGAGGAGTACTCATCCTAACAAAAGCGGATCTCAAATTTCAGATTGCTGCCTCAAGCAGCACCTCGTCCCTTGACTCCCTTACCATTACAAACAAACAAATAACCATCAACTTGCTATATAGAGCACCTTCATCATCTCCAGATGACTTAGCCACAATAATCGATCTTGCCTGCAACACCACAAATCTTCACACCATGAACTGGGTTTTAGGAGATTTCAACCTCCCATCCATTCAAGACAGCCATACCAATGCCTTTAATGATGCCCTCAGTGAGCTAGGCTACGTTCAACTTGTCGATACCACTACCCATATAAAAGGGAACATACTAGATTTGATCTTTGCACCGCAGCTAGCCTTCCTTCATGGGCACAAGCCTCTCCTAAACGTTAGCCCAGTCCCTTGGTCAGATCATCTTCTGATACGATTCCAGATACCAACTTGTGCTACATCTGTCAAAGCTAAAACTGATGATAATCCTACCCCAGAACAATTTAAGCGCTTCCATCCTTTCAATAGAGAGGATTTTTTAATGAAGACACTGATCCTACTTGACCTACCTGAACAAGGACTAGATGACATGGTCGACTCCTGGAACTCAAACCTAGATGCCGTAATCCATAGACCTCCAACATACAAAGCTTCACATAAGAAGAAGAATGCTCCTTGGTACTCCCAAGAACTACTACGCAAATCGCTTCTTCATCTCAGACAACTAGAGAGGAACTGGAGACGATCTAGAACAACCGCGAGCCATGAAGCATTCACAGCACAATTAGTAAAACATCGTTTAGCCGTTGCATCAAGTATGAAACAATATCATGCAAACAGACTACAACGCTCCTGAACAAACCCCACGAGCTATTCCAAATTGTAAAATCCCTAGCAAAGGAACCATCTCAGGGAAACTCGTTCCACCCAGACCCCCAGGAATATGCCAATTACTTACGCAACAAAAGTAACCAGCTTGCTCAACCTACTAAGCCCCTCATCTCAACTACTCCACCCATTTCCACCCCTCATCCCTCAGTTGATCATCTCTTAAGTAAAACCCAACACACCCTCACATCATTCTCTACCCCAACCAACAGAGTCATTCAAGACACCATTTTAAATATAAATACCACTACAGCACCCGCTGATCCGTGTCCAGCTCCCTGGATAAAATCCTTACGTGCTGAGCTCAGCCCATTCTTATCCAAGCTTATAGAAGGATCCTTCTCTACTGGAACATTCCCCTGTAGCCTGAAACAGACTGCGATCAGACCTCTCCTAAAGAACAGTAAGCTGGACCCCTCATCGATGGATTCCTACAGGCCTATCTCCAGCATACCTCTCCTCTCGAAGATCATTGAAAAGATTACACAACGTCAATTACAGGATCATATAGATTCCAACGCACCCCTTCATCCCTGCCAGCATGGATTCCGGGAAGCACATGGTGTGGAAATGCTACTGACAACCCTATTCAACACCCTTTCCATAGGGTTGGATAACATCAGACAAGGCTTTGTTCTAATATTCATGGACATTGCTGCTGCCTTTGATACAGTAGACCACGAAATTCTCCTTCATCGCCTCAGAGATAAGGGAGTTCATGGCTCAGCTCTATCTTGGTGCGCGTCTTATCTCACAGACCGTTGGCAACATGTACGTTCTGGTCCTTCCACCTCTGACCCCTTCCTTCAAACTAAAGGTGTCCCGCAAGGCTCCTCCTTATCGGCCTTACTATTCAACATTTACATGCAACCCATCTGTGACCTTATCCACTCATTTAACATCAACTGCCTTGTCTATGCCGACGATGTCTTGCTGTACATGCCAATCTCGACTGAGCATCTTGACCTCTCTCCTCTAATCAAATGCTTTGATGCAGTCACCGACTGGATAGACGCACAAAGGCTTAAATTAAACTTCAAAAAGACCGAAGCCCTCTTCGTCACCAGGAACCCGGCTTTTATCCCACCTCTATCCATCAAAGTTCGGGCGCAGAGCTCACATGCAAGACTACAGTAAGATACCTCGGAGTTATACTTGATCAGCAGCTTAATATGAAGGCTCACATCAATAACATAACAAAATCTGTCTATCAAAAAATCCGGTCCCTTCGCCATCTTCGTCAGCTGTTAGAACCTGAAGACTTCCGAACTGTTTTTCAGGCCCTAATAATGCCCCACCTTGACTATGCTAATGCGATATTACATGGCCTACCAAAGAATACGACCAACCCCTTACAACTTGCTATGAATTCTGCTGCAAGAATCCTTCATGGAGCTTCCAGAAGATCCCACATCACTCCAATACTAAAACAGTTGCACTGGCTGCCCATACAGGCCAGGATCTCCTACAAGGTTCTAACAATGACCCATAAAGCCATCAAGAAATTCCCGTCTACTGCTATCACCGACCTAGTATCCATCACACCTCCTAACCGGCTAAGGAGATCGAATGCTGCAAACACCCTCATTCTACCTAAGGCAAGTACTAAGTGCTCTCAAGCTACCAGATCTAGAGCCTTTGCCTTTTTTGCACCATCTTGCTGGAACGCACTCCCGGCGCCTATCAGAACCATCAGCGATCTCTCCCAATTCAAGAAGGAACTGAAGCATCACCTTTTTCTCCTTTACTACAATGCCGCAGCCCCCCCTCCACAGTCACCTACTTCCACACCTCATGGTAGCTCCTCAAGCCCATACATCATACACTCCTAGTCTGATTACCTGCAACCACACCTTAACCGCCTCCATACTTAACTTACTCTGAGAAGCTCGTGCTGTGCACGTAACCATGTATATAGTTACATTAACTGGCCTGTATATAGTTATTGTTCTCCCTGTTCTCCCTGTTAAGAAACTTGTTCATTGTACATCCGAGTTATTTTTACCTGTTTATTGTAAGCACAAATCACTAAACTGAGATGTGTAGATTCAATGTTTTATTGTAAACCGCACTGATCTTAAATAGCGCGGTATAAAAGAAAATGTAATAAATAAATAAATAAATAAATAACATGGTGGTGCAGTGCACAAAACCAGTGTATTCAGAAGCAGAAGGTCAAAGGTTCAAGTCCCAGCTGTGGTTCCTGTCAACCCAGTCCCCATATTTTTCCCACTACTAAAACTTGCTAATACAGACAGAACCTTTATTGCAGATGACATAAACATGCCCAAAACACCTACATTTTACCCTACAGAGCACAGACACCATAAACATGCTCATTACCTAGAGCAGGGTCTCCCAAATGCAGTCCTGGAGGGCCAAACACCATTCAGGTTCCATGCAGCCTCTAATAAAGATGCCTGTGCTGCATTTCTATGTGCAGCCCCCATGGTATGCAGATGTATCTCATGCATATTCATGAAGGACAGCATGAAAACCCGAACAGTGTTTGGCACACCAGGACTGGAATTGGGAACCTCTGCCGTAAAGCAGCAGCCAACAGGGGCAGACACACCCGCACCCACAGGCCCCATTATACAATGCCTTCTGGAGAGGCAGGACATTGGGCCCTGCATGCATCTGCCAATACTAGCACTTGCATACCTTAGCAATGCCACCCTAAACCTGGGAATACGGTACACAGCTATCAAAAGGTTGCTATGATTACTGGCAGATAGCACTTCCTAAGTTAAGCACAATTTGCTGATTGAGCTGCACCATAGCAACCTTTCTGATGTCTGTGGAGTGTGCTTCAGGTCTGGTGTCTGACAGTGTTTACCACCCTGGGGAGTGACCCCAACAGTATTGCTTACCATTGCCTGCACTCTGCTCAGGACTGGTGTGGTGGCCAGGGCTGCCAAACACCTCTATAGTTGCACAATGCTGGCCTAGGTGTGGGGAGTGTGTGTCTGTCTATCCGGTGTGTGGTGGCTGCAAACACCTTCCACAGCCCACACTGCTAGCACTGTTGCCAGTATTCGCCTGCCAATGTGCATAATGAGGAGCAAGGTACTGTGGGAATAGTCAGGAAAGGATGGCCTGGCCTGGATCCCTTTGTATATAGCATAGGGCAATGGCTCGGACATTTAAGTGGCCGGCCACCACCTGCATGGACAGGGTGGCCACAGCATGTTCTGCTGGGAGGTCACTCTCACCCTGACTGAGTAGTGAACACGGCATGGCTAGGTTCCCCCATAGTGCTGTATAGTATTTTTTTCATGTGGTATTTATGGGTTTTCTTTTGGGGCCCAATCACTGACTTATCTGCTTGTTGCGTATGCTGACATCCTAGTTCTGGGTGCATCCATCTTCTCCAGGACCATGCACAATGGATTAGCTACCAGACTGCCTGCAGCTAGTATGTGTCTTGCTGGTACACCTTGCAGGGTGCAGCGGCTGGAGGCTTGCTGCTGGAGAATGTGTGGTGGTGGTGGTGGGCAGAGGACAGCTGTGCATTTCCAGGTCTACTGTCTGTGTGCTATTGCTTTATGGATGTGTACAGCTCTGGATTTCCTACCCTGTAGGGTGTATGTTCCCCAGCAGGACTGGGGTGATGGTCCCCTCTACTGCCACCATTGTAGGGGTAGAATGTGGATCTGTTGGTGGGAGATCCTGTCCCCCACCTTGAGCCCCAGAGGGTGGGTTGGGTGGTGGTATGTAATCTGCCTGTGGGTCCAAACACCCCCCCCCCCTTCACTTAAATCATGTGACCATGGCACCCACACAGGGTATGCATTTTTCTGGGTGCATCATAGTCCACAAGGGCTAGATGTGAAATACAGATGGACACAGGCATATCCTAGGGGTGTTTGCAAGGACTACCTATCACACATTGGCACTGATGGGGATTTGCAGCATAGCCTATCTCAGCAAGGCCAGGTACTGCGGAAAGGTTGCTGGGCACCCCACCTCACTCTCAGGGTGAGCACAGGACCCGTCCACTGTGATGGACGGTAGCCACTCTGTGGCAGTAACACACATGGTCAGTACCACCACCAGGCTGAGGTGCTGTGGGGTTGCACATGGTCAGTTCCCCCTACCAGGCCGAGGTGCTGGAGGGGTGCATACCCCATCTTGTGGTCATCTATAGACTGCAGATCTGCATGTGCAGTGCACCATGGGTATGAGTGGGTTAACCCAAATCCTGGCCACCACAGCAGACAGTTTGTGTGGTGACCTGACGTCCTTCAGCTGCCAGCCAGGGATTTGTTAGTGTTGGGGGAACAGGCATCTGGCTAGTCTGTATCCATGTATTCATAGTAAGTTGAGTGTTTCCTTGGATTTTGTCAGTAGCTTTCAGTGTTTGACAAGGTCGGTGATGTTATTGGACTTTTTGTTTTTGGTAATGATCTTGACCTTGGTCTTGATCATGTTTGCCATATGCCCTTGTTTGCTGAGACCTTGGTTTGTTTGATTGGCAAGCATTCTGTGTTTGTACGTAGAGAAACTGTTGTTGATCTGGGGTGCAACTTTTGAACATTTGACAGTTATACTCCATAGGTTGTCCGCATCGTTATTAGGGATTTGTTAGTCACACTAGCGATATAGCCCACTAGTTACTTCACTGCCTGTGAAGCCAGATGTCATGCTTTTGAGCCCACAGTGGGGTTATTTGGTGGGGCTGTGTGAGGCATATTCTTTTTGTTATTTGAAGTGGTGCTGACAGCTACATCACTCTCACAGTGCTGTCTCCTTATGCTGCTTCATCAGGCACCCTTTCACGTGCCCTGTGAGGCACCCTTTGATGCGCCCTGTGGGGTGGCCCATAAGGGACATTCTAGGGTGCCTTGGCGGACAGTGCACTTTATAATGTGCCTTCTGGGGTGCCTTATCTGGTGCCTTATATGGCACCTTAGGCTACGGCCCCGTGAGGGTGTGTTTGCTGGCAGCACTAATCAAAGTTAACAAAATAACTGCTTCTGACAGCACTGATTTAAAGTAAAAGGTGATGTCTCTGCCAGCTTTACTCATTAGACCCACAGGGGGATTGAACTCACGACCCCTGCACCATTCTAGTCCTTAAATACCACTTCAGTCATGGGTAACATCCCTACATCTTCCTCAGTAAAGACTGAAGCAAATAATTCATTCAGTCTCTCCGCTATCGCCTTGTCGCCTCTTAGTGCTCCTTTAACCCCTTTATCATCTAATGGACCAACTGATTCTCTCACAGGTTTTTTGCTACGAATGTACTTGAAAAGGTCTTTATTTCGTGTTTTTGCTTCCGCAGCAAACCTCTTCTCAAATTCTCTCTTTGCCTGCCTTATCAATGTCTTGCATTTGACTTGCCAGTGCTTGTGCTGTTTCCAGGTTTCGTCATTTGGCTCTTTTTCCATTTCCTGAAAGATGCTTTTTTGGCAACAACAGCCTCTCTGACCTCACCTTTAAACCATGCTGGCAGTTTTTTGGACTTCCTTCCACTTTTCTTAAAGCGTGGAATACAGCTGGTCTGGGCTTCCAAGATAGTATTTTTCAACAACATCCAAGCTTGATGTACGTCTTTAACCTTTGCAACTGCTCCTTTTAGTTTTTTCTTAACTGTTTTCCTCATTTTATCATAGTCTCCCTTCCGAAAGTTAAAGGGTAGTACTGTGGATTTCCTTACTATCCCTCCTCCACTAATTAAATCAAAGGCGATCATGCTATGATCACTATTGCCAAGTGGCCCCAACACCCTTATCTCTTGCACTAGATCTGGTGTTCCACTAAGGACTAGATCTAATATGGCTTCCCCTCTGGTCGGTTCATGAACCAGCTGCTCCAAGAAGCAGTCATTTATTTCATCTAGGAACTTTATCTCCCTAGCATGTCCTGCTGTGACACTGACCCAGTCGATGCCGGGTAATTGAAATCACTCATTATTATTACTGCACTGTAACGTTTGCTAGCTTCCTTGATTTCTTTGAGCATTTCATCATCCATTTGTTCATTCTGGCCAGGCGGACGATAGTACACCCCCACTGCCATCGCCTTCCCCTTTTTACATGGAATTTCAATCCATAGAGATTCTACAGCAAATTTTGTTTCTTGCAAAACTTTAATCCTTTCTGACTCAATGCCCTCTCTAACATAGAGCGCAACCCCTCCACCAATTTGATCAGCTCTATCATTACGATATAGTTTGTACCCAGGTATCACAGTGTCCCACTGGTTGTCCTCCTTCCACCATGTCTCTGATATTCCAATCATATCTAACCTCTCGTTTAGTGCTATATATTCTAACTCTCCCATCTTGTTTTTTAGACTTCTAGCATTTGCATACAAGCATTTTAGAGACTGTATTTTATTCATATTAATTTGGCTATTGGTAGACATGGGTAATTTGGGATCTTTAAGCTCTGTCTGCTCCATACTCGAGGGCATTTGGGCTACTTTACTCTTTTTTGGAACCTCTCTGCTTTTTGTAGTATCCTTCAAGGATACATTCTTCCGAACAATGCGCTCCATGCCACTGTCGGCTTTCTCCTATTATCTAGTTTAAAAGCTGCTCTATCTCCTTTTTAAAGGTTAATGCCAGCAGCCTGGTTCCATCCCGGTTAAGGTGAAGCCCATCCCTTCAGAAGAGCCCCTCCTTTCCCCAGAATGTTCCCCAGTTCCTAACAAATCCAAACCCCTCATCTCTGCACCATTGTCTCATCCACGCATTAAGACTCCGGAGCTCTGCCTGCCTTTTGGGTCCTGCGCGTGGAACGGGAAGCATTTCGGAGAATGCTACCCTGGAAGTTCTGGATTTCAACTTCCTACCTAAAAGCCTAAATTTAGCTTCCAGAACCTCCCTACCACATTTTCCTATGTCATTGGTACCGATATGTACCAAGACAGCAGACTCCTCCCCAGCACTATCTAAGACCTTATCTAGGTGGCGTGTGAGGTCCGCTACCTTTGCACCAGGCAGGCATGTTACCAGGTGATCCTCACGTCCACCAGCCACCCAGCTATCTACATGCCTAATGATCGAATCACCAACTATAACTGCTGTCCTAACCCTTCCCTCATGGGCACTTGGCCCTGGAGAAACCTCCTTGGTGCGAGAGGGGTTTACATCACCTGGAGGACAGGTCCTAGTTACAGGATCACTTCCTGCCACACCAGGGTGATGCTCTCCTGTCACGTGACCTCTCTCCTCCATGGCAACAAGGATGCTGCCAGACTGGAGGTGGGACTTCAGGACTATATTCCTGTAGGTCTCGTCTATGTACCTCTCTGTCTGTCTTATGCTTTCCAAGTCTGCTACTTTAGCCTCTAGAGAACGGACTTGTTCCCTGAGAGCAAAGAGCTCCTTGCACCTAGTGCACACGTAAGACCTCTCACCAGCTGGGAGAAAATCATACATGTGACACTCAATGCAAAAGACTGGAAAGCCCACATCCCGCTGCTGGACTGCTGTCTGCATCTTAGTTTTAAGTTTGTGTTTAGATCTTTAAGTTCTTTACGTACTAAAGGGTGCCATGGATATTTATACCACTAAAACTGTACCTAATAAGTTTAATATACCTTGTTCACCTAAAGCTTAATTAATCTCAGGTCCTTAGTGTATGACTGATTTGGGTAATGAGCTTCACTTGAGAGCACCTCCTGTCTTTTAAGTTGTGCAAGTACCTATAAAGCTGTGATTATCCCAGGGGAGGGTGGGTGTGGGGAGGGAGGGAGGGATATAACCCTTATTAAAAGAGGGCTGCTACACAGTACCCTGTCCTGTGCTGCTGAGGTAAGCTATATTCTGATTTGATCTAAATTATAGCTCTTTGCTGCTGCTAGGCTCTAACCTATTATGAAATTTAAGCTACAAGCTCTCTGCTGGATTCTAAAGTTAACCAGAAAGCTCTCTTCTGTGTTTTAATTTGAAACTAAAAGTACTTTGCTGATGCTAGGCCCTAACCTATTATGAAATTTAAACTACAAGCTCTCTGCTGGATTCTAAATTTAACCAGAAAGCTCTCTTCTGTGTTTTAATTTGAAACTAAAAGTACTTTGCTGATGCTAGGCCCTGAGTGACTATGAAATTTAAACTACAAGCTCTCTGCTGGATTCTAAATTTAACCAGAAAGCTCTCTTCTGTGTTTTAATTTGAAACTAAAAGTACTTTGCTGATGCTAGGCCCTGAGTGACTATGAAATTTAAACTACAAGCTCTCTGCTGGATTCTAAAGTTAACCAGAAAGCTCTCTTCTGTGTTTCAAATTGAAACTAAAAGTACTTTGCTGATGCTAGGCCCTGAGTGACTATGAAATTTAAACTACAAGTTCTCTGCTGGATTCTAAAGTTAACCAGAAAGCTCTCTTCTGTGTTTTAAATTGGAACTAAAAGTACTTTGCTGATGCTAGGCCCTGAGTGACTATGAAATTTAAACTACAAGCTCTCTGCTGGATTCTAAATTTAACCAGAAAGTTCTTTTCTGGGTTTTAAATTGAAACTAAAAGTACTTTGCTGATGCTAGGCCCTGAGTGACTATGAAATTTAAACTACAGCTCTCTACTGGGTATGAAAGGTAACCAGAAAGTTCTCTTCTGTGTTTTAAATTGAATCTTAAACTGTTGCTACTAGGCCCTGACTGATTTAACAAAAATAGTGGGTTCACAGATTAATTAGCTTTAAAAGAAAAAAAATTCCTTTCAGAAAAATTCCCAGAAGTATATACTCACAATTTCAGATTTCTCTCCAGAAGTAACAGCCCCCCTTTCTAGTCCTTCAAGACTGGAAACAGCACAAGCACTGGCAAGTCAAATGCAAGGCATTGATAAGGCAGGCAAAGAGAGAATTTGAGAAGAAGCTTGCTGCGGAAGCAAAAACACGAAATAAAGACCTTTTCAAGTACATTCGTAGCAAAAACCTGTGAGAGAGTCAGTTGGTCCATTAGATGATAAAGGGGTTAAAGGAACAACTAAGAGGCGACCAGGGATAGAGGAGAGACTGAATGAATTCTTTGCTTCAGTCTTTACTGAGGAAGATGTAGAGATTTTACCCATGACTGAAGTGGTATTTAAGGTGCGGAAGAATTGAAGGAAATATCGATACATCGGGAAGATGTCTTACAACTATTAGAAAAACTGAAGAGTAGCAAATCACCTGGGCCGGATGGTATACATCCAAGGGTGTTGAAAGAACTGAAATATGAGATTGCAGACCTGCTATTAGTAATCTGTGAACTATCATTAAAATCATCTCTAATACCTGAAGATTGGAGGATCGCCAATGTAACACCAATTTTTAAAAAGGGTTCCAGGGGTGATCCGGAAACTACAGACCGGTGAGCCTGACAACAGTACTGGGAAAAATTGTAGAAACCATAAATAATAAAATTACTCAGCATGTAGATATTCACAAACTAATGGGAGACAGCCAACATGGATTTAGACAATGAAGATCTTGTATTAATAATCTGTTTATGTTTTTTTTGAAGGAGTGAATAAACAGGTGGACAAAGGTGAGTCGGTCGATATTGTGTATCTGGACTTTCAGAAAGCCTTTGACAAGGTCCCTCATCAGAGACTTTTGGCAAAACTAAAGAGTCATGGGATAGGAGGCAGTGTACTATTGTGGATCAGGAACTGGTTAAAAGATAGAAAGCAGAGGGTAGGGCTAAATGGCCAATTTTCCCAATGGAGAAAGGTGAATAGTGGTGTACCCCAGGATCTGTGCTGGGTCCGCTGCTTTTTTACATATTCATAATGACCTGGAAAGTGAATAACGAGTGAGGTTATATCAAATTTGCAGATGACACAAAACTATTTAAAGTTGTTAAAACCCAAGAGGATTGTGAAAAATTGCAAGAGGATCTTGATAAATTGGAAGACTGGGCATCAAAATGGCAGATGAAATTTAATGTGGACAAGTGCAAGGTTATGCACCTAGGGAAGAACAACCCAAACTATGGTTACACGATGCAAGGTTCCACATTAGGAACTACCATCCAGGAAAAAGATTTAGGCGTCATTGTGGATACAATGTTAAAACCCTCGGCCCAGTGTGCAGCGGCAGCCAAGAGAGCAAATAGAATGCTAGGTATGATAAGGAAAGGAATGGAAAATAAAACAAAAGATATTATAATGCCTCTATATCGTTCCATGGTGAGACCGCACCTTGAATATTGTGTGCAATTCTGGTCCGCCGTATCTTAAAAAGGATATAGCGATTTTAGAAAAAGGTTCAGAGAGAGCCACCAAAATGGTAAAGTGGAAGGAAGGATACTCCTATGAGGAAAGGCTAAAAAGGTTAGGGCTCTTTAACCTGGAAAAGAGATGGCTGAGGGGAGATATGATAGAAGTCTATAAATTAATGAACGGAGTGGAACGGGTAAACGTAGATCGATTGTTTATGTTATCAGAATATAGAAAGACTAGGGGACATGCAATGAATCTACAGGGTAAACTATTAAAGACTAATAAAAGAAAATATTTTTTTACTCAACATGTAATCAAACTCTGGAATTTGTTACCGGAGTATGTAGTAAAGGCTGTTAGTGTAGCTGGGTTTAAAAAAGGTTTGGACAAGTTCCTGGAGGAAAGGTCAATAAACCATTATTAAGAAGTGACCGAAGATATCAATGCTTGACCCAGTACAAGCATTGTGGAACTTGTGTCTCTTGGGGAAACAGCTAGGTACTGTCAGATGGCTGCCTGGGTGAGAATCTTCACAGTCTTGACAATGCATATATTTATATGATTTTTGTAAGGTATTGTGGGTAATGTAGTTCATTCACACCAGACACAGCTGCTGACAATAATTTAGTTGTGCACAAGTGTTAAAGCCAATAAGATACTTCTTTATTTATGGGGTTATTTCTCCCAGCACAGATATGCTTGGTAGCACATAAATTAGGTTACTTGCTTGCAGTGTTTAACTTGGTAAAACAAAGTCAAAAATCAAAATCAGGAAAACAATCTTCAAACTTGTCAGGCAATTAGCTAATGTTTTCTTAGCATATCTCTAACAAACGAAAAGCCACAAAGAAAGAAATAAACTGTTCTCGAAAGGTTAACTTCTGATTACTTTCCACACAGATCCAGAAATAATTCTCTCCTAGCTCACAAGCAATTAGGTGCAGCTCAATTGCTATCAGTTATCCAGCTGAAACCCTTTAGTAGGCTGGCTTTCTACTGTGTGAGTCAAATCCTGCTTCAGGAGCTTTTCTTAGTGGAATAAAGAACACATTTATATTTCTCTGTGATGGCTGCTGTGTTTTATCACAGAAAGTTACCAACGGAGTTTGGATAGAGAGCAGTCCATATAAACAATATCTTGATCTGCTATTATTTCCCCTTCATCAACAAGCATAGGGTCACTATCATGAATTGGCACAGATGAATCTTTCAATGGATCACTTTCAGGAGAATACTTATTTCCCTGCTGTCTTTCAAGATTATAGCTAGGGCATAGATCAGTGTTGATACCTGAGCTTCCATTGTTGCTATAGTTCCTCTCTATATAGCCTGGCCAGTATGTAGTCCAGTTCTTATGTCCAGCCTTCCAGTCCTGATCCCTGGACACTGGATCTCTCTTCACATACCTTCTGGCATAGGTCTTAGAGTCCCTTCCACGTGCAGCCGTCTCCCTCACAGGTAGCCTCTGGTGATTCCTTGTTCTGCAGCACCATTCCTCTGGCTTTCCCCAGTCCAATGGTCTATGCTGGCCCTTAGAATACCTCCCAGTATACGTACTGCCTTGGACTCTTCTCTCAAAGGCTTTTCTCCTCTTCCTTCCAGAGGGTTTCTTTCCTTCTCTATCCGTCCGGTTTGGCTTCTGCTTCTGCTGATTCTTCAGATGAAACTGATGATCCTTCCCTGCATATCCAAGGTGATCATGAAGATGGTCATCTGTAGAATAAACTCTACTCTTATTCTGCTTAGATGAGAGCTCCTCCCTAACACAGCGCAGCTGTGCTGAATCAGGCCCTGCCCTTTGAGATGAGTGCTTAGGGATTACCTCATAGCCCTCCTGATTGAACACACGTTTCCCCACTTCAGCTCCTCTAATGGCTGCTGGAAACCTGGTGCATTCTGGGACTGGTAGTCTTTTATGGCAAAATTCTGTTTTCTCATTTCTACCAGCACTGACAGGTTGCTTGTTCAGACACACTTCACCTTTTCTATAGCCCCTTCCTGAGCTATGATAAGCTTCCTTATCACATACCCCCCTGCTTAAGTTATTACGGACTGGTGTAACTGGTGAAACTTCTTCTCTACAGTCCATAATCCAGGAAAGGGCATCCGCATTCTTGTGTAACTTCCCAGCACGATGTTCAACTTGAAAATCAAATGCCTGTAAAGCCATGTACCAGCGTGTCAACCTGGCATTGTGGTTCTTCATTTGCTGCAACCACTTAAGTGGGGCATGGTCCATGACCAACTGGAACTTTCTCCCTGTAAGGTAAAACCTTAACGCCTCCACTGACCACTTGATAGCTAAACATTCTTTTTCTATTGTGGAATACTTTTGTTCAGCCGGTGACAACTTCCTGCTCAGGTACATCACAGGATGCTCCTCCCCATCATGACACTGGGATAGAACCGCTCCTAGCCCTACATCCGATGCATCCGTTTGAACCAGAAAGAGTTTCTTGAAGTCCACCCCTTTCAGTACCGGTCCTGTACACAATTTTTCTTTTAAGACTGAAAACGCTTTTTCAGCTTCAGGTGTCCACTTTAGCTGGTTTGGACAATTCTTCCGCAGCATATCCGTGAAAATGGCACTTTTCTCTGCGAATTGCGGTATAAACCTGCGGTAGTATCCAATAAGTCCTAAGAAACTTCTTAGTTGTTTCTTTGTTGTTGGAGGAGGAAAATTCCTGATGCTATCTATTTTACTCATTAGAGGTTTACTTTTTCCTCTTCCCACTCGGTGGCCCAGGTATTTTACCTCCCTATTTGCAAAGGCACACTTCTTCGGGTTTAAAGTGATTCCCGCTTGCTTCATGGAGCACAAGACTGCCCTGATCCTCTTTAGATGCTCCGCCCAGGTGTTACTATGGATTATGACATCATCCATATATGCAAAAGCATAATTTTGATGGGGTCGAAGTACCTGATCCACTAAACTTTGGCAGGTAGCCGCTGCTCCATGCAGTCCGAAAGGCATCCTCTTGAACTGGAAAAGGCCAACGGGGTGCTGAACGCAGTTTTCGGCTTCGACTCCCTGGTGAGAGGGATTTGCCAATATCCTTTTGTCATATCAAGGGTGGTTAAGTATTGAGCCTGTCCCAGCTGGTCCAACAGCTCTTCAATTCTTGGCATTGGATATGCATCAAAAACTGATATGGCGTTTACCTGCCGGAAGTCAATACAAAATCTTAAAGATCCATCAGGCTTCGGCACCAGGACTATGGGGCTATTCCAGGGACTCTTTGACTCCTCTATTACTCCCATGTCCAACATCTCCTGGACTTGTGCCACTACTTCCTGTCTCTTGGCTTCAGGCAAGCGATATGGCCTTTGACGAACTAATTTCCCAGGTGGAGTTATTATTTCATGGGCAACCAAATGTGTCTCCCCAGGTATGGGTGTCAACACATCTGGAAACTCTTTGAGCAATTTCTTAATTTCTTCCTGTTGTACCACTGTCAGGTCCTCACCTATTTGGGGCTCTGATTTTTCTTTACAATCAGATACCTGGGGTCCCAAATCTTCCTCTTCATTCACCTCCCTCTCTCGGGCACAGGTGGCAGCTAGGCTTTTAACCCTTTGACATCAGTAGAACCAAAGCCTTTGGTTCCACGTTCAGAATTCTCCAGGGATGTGACCTCCTCCACAGGTGGAAAACCCAGCCTCTCACAGATCAATTGGGCAATTCTGTCTCCTGTCTTCACGTGATAATCATTCTGTCCAAAGTTAAATAACAGAACTTTAATATTGCCCCTGTAATCGGGATCAATTACTCCCGCACCCACATCGATGAAATATTTAAGGGCTAATCCGGACCTTGGGGCTACTCTCCCATAACATCCATAGGTATTTCCACTTGGAGACCGGTGTCAACCAGGGCTCTCCCTTGGCTAGGTACCGTCACATTTTCTATGCTGCACAGGTCAAACCCAGCAGCTTGAGGGGTTGCCAGCTTAGGAGCTTGGGCTTTCTCTGTGACCCTATGGTACTTTAGGACGAATGTCTGCTTTGGGGTAGCTTGGTCTTCTGGACGCTTAACCATCTTTTTAGCTGGGGTCTGAGGACTTCCAAATAAAGGCCCGGGAGCTATTACCATTAAACCTTCTCCCTCCTTCTTTCCTAGTCCTTCCACTAGACCCTGCTTAAATCTTGGCCAGTCTCTTCCTAGAACCAAATCAAAGGGTAGCCTAGGCACCACTGCTAACAGGACTTCCTCTTGTCCCCCAGGCACTTAACCTTTAGCCTATAGGTGGGATATGATGTTGCAGCACCATGAATGCATCTGATGTGAACTTGGCTTTCAGGGGTTCTAGGCACAAATCCTTCTTGGGTCTCTATCCTCTTCCAAAGCCTTTTTGACATCATACTCTGGTCTGCCCCAGAGTCTAACAAAGCATTTGTGGTAATTCCTTGCACATCAACCATCAAAAGAAATCCTTCTTTTGGCTGTTTTAAATCCACACCCACTAAGCTAGTGTGTGTCTGACATCCTTTTTTAAAATGTCCCCATTTTCCACACTTGAAACATTTCTTTCTATTCCACTGTGTCATCTGGTTTGATACAGTACATTCATTTTCAGAAACATTTTTAATTATTTTCTTTTCTGATACAGCACATCTAGCTTCAGCACCAATCTTCAGAGGGCCACCCATTCTATGGCAAGCCTGTGTGGCTTCCAAGAATCTCTCTGCTAGCATGGTTGCCTCTCCAAGATTTTGGCAATTTTGCTGTATAAGGAAAGTGTGCAAATCTTTAGGCACCCCAAACATAAATTGTTCCAGCATTATAATATCTAATAACATTTCTACTGTCTTTTGCTCAGGCTCCAACCATTTTACAGCTAAACCTCTGATTCTCTGACTCATAGCCCTGGGTGTTTCACCCACTCTCAATGTAACAGCTCTAAACATTCGCCTATACTCTGAAATAGACAACCCTAGGCGATCTCTAATAGCAGCCTTTACATCCTTATAATTCAAAGCCTGGGCTGCTGGCATTGCTCTGTAAGCTGCAAGCGCCTCTCCAGTTAATGAGGCTGCCAGTCTTACTGCCCACTGGGTCTCTGGCCATGCTAATGCTTGTACCACTCTTTCAAAAGACTCTAGAAAATCATCAACATTATCATCTGGAGTTAATTTCCCAAAACTAAATGCCCCAATCCCTTGATTGAGTCCCACACTGTCCACATGTGGTGTACCAGTATTCACTGCCTGTCTTGCATCTGTTCCACTTTGGTTCTTCAGCTCAACTAGGGCTTGCACCAGATCAAGCACTGGCTTCTGCTGGTCCATTAAGGCTCTCATAGCAGTGTCCTAAGCCTGCTGTGCTAGCTCCTGCTGCCTGCTGAACTGGGCTGCCATCCACTGAGCTAGTTCCTTTGAATCCATCTTGAACCCTGTAAGAAATACAAAGAAAAAAAACACAGTGCACCACCTTCCAAACAGGTGTTTTTTCTACACTTTTTTTTCCCAATTACCCTGTGCTTACTCCCATCCACCACTAGACATGCCCAGGTACTTATTACCTTGTCTCAGTGATGAATCCAGCTCTGCACAGGGTCTTTTCCTCCTGGGACAGCTTCCTCTCCTCCAAAGTGCAGTTGAGGGAAAATCTTTTTTTCCAGCTTTAAACTTGAACTGTAGTTGTAATCCTCAGCAAGTAAATCCCCTTTTGTGCAAATGCAATCCTGCCAACTACGCCATTTGTCAGATGGCTGCCTGGGTGAGAATCTTCACAGTCTTGACAATGCATATATTTATATGATTTTTGCAAGGTATTGTGGGTAATGTATTTCATTCACACCAGACACAGCTGCTGACAATAATTTAGTTGTGCACAAGTGTTAAAGCCAATAAGATACTTCTTTATTTATGGGGTTATTTCTCCCAGCACAGATATGCTTGGTAGCACATAAATTAGGTTACTTGCTTGCAGTGTTTAACTTGGTAAAACAAGTCAAAAATCAAAATCAGGAAAACAACCTTCAAACTTGTCAGGCAATTAGCTAATGTTTTCTTAGCATATCTCTAACAAACGAAAAGCCACAAAGAAAGAAATAAACTGTTCTTGTAAGGTTAACTTCTGATTACTTTCCACACAGATCCAGAAGTAATTCTCTCCTAGCTCACAAGCAATTAGGTGCAGCTCAATTGCTATCAGTTATCCAGCTGAAACGCTTTAGCAGGCTGGCTTTCTACTGTGTGAGTCAAATCCTGCTTCAGGAGCTTTTCTTAGTGGAATAAAGAACAAATTTATATTTCTCTGTGATGGTTGCTGTGTTTTATCACAGAAAGTTACCAACGGAGTTTGGATAGAGAGCAGTCCATATAAACAATATCTTGATCTGCTATTATTTCCCCTTCATCAACAAGCATAGGGTCACTATCATGAATTGGCACAGATGATCTTTCAATGGAACACTTTTAGGAGAACACTTATTTCCCTGCTGTCTTTCAAGGTTATAGCTAGGGCATAGATCAGTGTTCATACCTGAGCTTCCATTGTTGCTATAGTTCCTCTCTATATAGCCTGGCCAGTATGTAGTCCAGTTCTTATGTCCAGCCTTCCAGTCCTGATCCCTGGACACTGGATCTCTCTTCATATACCTTCTGGCATAGGTCTTAGAGTCCCTTCCATGTGCAGCCGTCTCCCTCACAGGTAGCCTCTGGTGATTCCTTGTTCTGCAGCACCATTCCTCTGGCTTTCCCCAGTCCAATGGTCTATGCTGGCCCTTGGAATACCTCCCAGTATACGTACTGCCTTGGACTCTTCTAGACCTCTCAAAGGCTTTTCTCCTCTTCCTTCCAGAGGGTTTCTTTCCTTCTCTATCCGTCCGGTTTGGCTTCTGCTTCTGCTGATTCTTCAGATGAAACTGATGATCCTTCCCTGCATATCCAAGGTGATCATGAAGATGGTCATCTGTAGAATAAACTCTACTCTTATTCTGCTTAGATGAGAGCTCCTCCCTAACACAGCGCAGCTGTGCTGAATTAGGCCCTGCCCTTTGAGATGAGTGCTTAGGGATTACCTCATAGCCCTCCTGATTGAACACACGTTTCCCCACTTCAGCTCCTCTAATGGCTGCTGGAAACCTGGTGCATTCTGGGACTGGTAGTCTTTTATGGCAAAATTCTGTTTTCTCATTTCTATCAGCACTGACAGGTTGCTTGTTCAGAGACACTTCACCTTTTCTATAGCCCCTTCCTGAGCTATGATAAGCTTCCTTATCACAGTACATATGACCTAGATTGGCCACTGTTGGAAACAGAATACTGGGCTTGATGGACCTTGGTCTGACCCAGTATGGCATATCTTATGTTCTTATGTTCTTATTAGTCAGAGTATTAACCATTGTGCTGTAGCTCTGGATGCCTTGCTAGGCACCTTTTTATGCGCCATTTAGGGCACCCTGTTGGGTTACTGTCTGTAGCTACTCTGTGCCTGTGAGACACATGGTCAGTTCCCCCTACCAGGCCGAGGTGCTGTGGGGATGCATACCCCATCTTGTGTTCATCTATAGACTGCAGATCTGCATGTGCAGTGCACCATGGGTATGAGTGGCATAACCTAAATCCTGGCCACCACAGCAGACACTCTGTGTGGTGACCTGACATCCTTCAGCAGCCAGCCAGGGATTTGTTAGTAGCACTAGCGATGTGGCCCACTAGTTACTTCACTGCCTGTAGAGCCAGGGGTCATGGGTTTGATCCCACAGTGGGGTTATTTGGTAGGGCTGTCTGAGGCATTTTCTTTTTTTAATTTAAATTGGTGCTGCCAGCAACAAACCCTCACAGTGCTGTCTCCTTACGGTGCCTCATCAGGCTCCCTATACAGTGCCCAATGTGGGACCCTATACTGCGCCCTGTGGGGTGCCCAATAGGGGACATTCTAGGGTGCCTTGGCGGACAGTGCACTTTATAATGTGCCCTCTGGGGTGACTTATAAGGTGCCTTATGCGGCACCTTAGGTTACGGCCCTGTGAGGGTGTGTTTGCTGGCAGCACTAATTAAAATTAACAAACAAAATGCTTCAAACAGCACTGATTTTGAGTTAAAGGTGATGTCTCTGCCAGCTTTACTCATTAGACCCACAAGGGGATTGAATTCACATCCCCTGCACCATTAATCAGTGTATTAACCATTGTGCTACAGTTCTAGATACCTTGCCAGACACCTTATCAGACGCCTTATGGGCGCGCGTTGCGTGGCGCTCTACACAATGTTTTTTAACGCTCGTTACGCTATGGAGTCTGGTAATGCGCGTTATTGGTAACGATGTACCGCCCATGTCCTTATTTGGGATTTCTGCCTGTACCGCGGATCCTAACGCGAATCACACTAACGCAGTTTAGTAAACATGCCCCTAGCAGACTTCAATCTGCCAACTCTACAAGACTCTCAAGCATCGGCACTTCTTGATGCACTTAAAGACCTAGATTATCAGCAGCTAATCAACAAACCAACCCACACAAAGGGAAACATATTGGACTTGATTTTTGCCCCACTATCTGTCCTCAACTCGGCCCACATCACCTCGCCAACCTATACTGCAGTACCATGGTCCGACCATAAGCTAATCTTGTTCCAAATTACCTTGACTAACCAGCGCAGGAAGCCCCCTGGAAGTATGACAAACCCCATGAGGTTGCCATCATGAAGTTTCCAACCTTTCAACAAGGAAACCATCGTTAACCACACTCAGCCACTCCTCGGCATGACAACAACTAACCTTGATATGCTGGTCACCAGATGGAATGACAGCCTTAGTACTATTGTGCTACGCATAGTACCTAACAAAGCTCCAAGGAAAAGGGCCGCTGCGCCCTGGTACTCCAACGAACTTTGAACTTCGCTTCTCAACCTAAGAAAACTCAAAAGGCGATGGCAGTGATCACGATCCACGGAAGATCAGGACGCCTATAACCTCCAACTGGCAAAGCACCGCAATGCAATAATGGGGAAAATGAGACAAGCACACACTGACACCCTAAGGCGGTCTCTAAGAAAACCTCACGACCTATTCAACCTCGTCACGAACCTAATGAAAGAACCAGGACAGGAGTAAAAAACTGAGATCCACGCACAAGACTATGCTGACTTCCTTCAATCAAAATTATGCCAAACCATCAAGTCTGACCCACCCACCACCACCAAGAAACCAACAAACACAACTCAACTAACCACATTCACCACTCCATCCAACAAGCAAATCGAGGACTCCATCTCCATAATCAACACCACTACATCTCCGTCTGACCCCTGTCCCGTCTTCTGGATAAAGGATCTACGGACAGAGTTTAGCTCATTCATAACTAGATTCATCGACACATCATTCACTACAGGCTCATTCCTCCTGAGCCTAAAACACACATCCATCAGACCTCTGCTGAAAAACAGCAAGCTCGACCCCCAGAAAGTAGATTCATATAGACCAATTGCCAGCATTCCACTCTTGACCAAAATAATCGAAAATGAGGTCCAACGCCAGATACAGCAACATGTCAATAATGCCGCACCCCTAGACCCCTCCCAACATGGATTCAGAGAATCTCACGGTGTAGAGATGCTACTCATCACCCTCTTCAGCAACATACTCAACACAATTGATAACATCCATCGTGGGGTTGTCCTTGTATTTTTAAACATAGCCGCCGCATTCGACTCAGTATGCCACACGACTCTCCTGAGACGGCTCGAAGAGAAGGGCATCTGTGACTTAGCACTAACTTGGTGCAAATCATACTTATCCGACAGATGGCAGCATGTGAGAACAGAGACCGCAACATCCAAATCATTCCACCAGAAACAAAGTGTTCCGCAAGGATCCTCCCTATAGGCCTTGATGTTCAACATCTACATGCAGCCCATCTGCGACCTCATACGCTCATTCAACGTCGAATGCATGATATATGCGGATGATGTTCTGCTCTACATGCCTTTCATGACTGACCAGATCAACCTTTCTGCACTAACAATGTTTTGACGTGGTGGCCAACTGACTCCAAAATCAGAATCTCCAGATACAGCACAAAAAGACGGAAGTTCTGTTCATCACTAGAAACCAAAATTTTTCCCCTCCAGCCTACCTAAAAGTCAGGGAGGCAGAGCTACAAACCAAGCCCACAATCCGTTACCTGGGAGTCACACTAGACCAACGACTGGACATGAAAACGCACATTGGCAACATGGTAAAGGCAACATATCATAAGATCAGGACACTCAGACATCTACGCCCCATGCTGCAACCGGAGGATTTCAGAACAATCTTTCAGGCACTAACCATTCCTCATCTAGACTACGCCAATGCAATCCTGCAAGGGCTCCCAAAATCCACCCTGAACCCACTTCAACTCGCCATGAACTCTGCAGCCAGAGTCCTAGATGGGGCTTCCAGGCGAGACCATGTAACACCCATCCTCAAAAGGCTCTACTAGCTCCCAATCCATTGTAGGATCGCCTTCAAGACCTTGTTAATAACATTTAAGGCCATCAATGGGCTCGCCCCCTCATCACTGACGGGACTTACGCTCATTACCCCCCCAACAGGGCCAGATGACCAACAGCAATAAACACACTGGTAATACCCAAAACAAAGACCCACTGCACACAAGCAACTGCACAAAGGGCGTTTAGTCTCTGTGCACCCAGCTCCTGGAACGCCCTACCACCCAACATACGTGCAATCACAGACCTAACTAAATTCAGGAGGGCATTGAAGCACCACCTCTTCCTCAAGTGCTACCCAGAGGAAGGAACACCAACTCGCCCCACTCACTACAAAGTTCCATGACTATCCTTTAATTATCCCGCAAAGTGATGTATATATGTGTAAATAGTTACTCTGGTTATCCAAGTTGAGCTCCCTGTTACTTGAAACTTACGGTGTAATCCCCCACCATAAGAATATTATTGTTCCATGTAAACCGCACTAATATCGAATAGCGCAGTATATAAGAGAAATAAATAAATAAATAAACATGTGCAATACCTAGAGCAGAGTTTCCCAACTGCGGTCCTGGAGGGCCAAACACCATTCAGGTTTCATGCTGTCTCTAATAAATATGCCTGTGCTGTATTTGTATGTGCCGCCCCCATGGTATGCAAATGTATCTCATGCATATTCTTTAGGGACAACATGAAACCCCAAACAGTGTTTTGCCCACCAGGACTGGAGTTGGGAAACTCTGCCCTAGAGCAGCGGCCAACAGGGGCATAAACACCCACACCCACAGGCTCCACTATCCAAAGCCTCATGGAGAGTCAGGCTGTTGGGCCATGCATGCAGCATCTCCCAATACTAGCACTTGCATACCTTAGCAATGCCACCCTAAACCTGGGAATACGTTACACCAGGGATTCTGAACCCTGTTCTCGGGACTCACCTAGCCAGTCGGGTTTTCAGGACAACCACAATGAATATGCATGGGAGATATTTGCATATAATGGAGGCAGTTTATGCAAATCTCTCTCATGCATATTCATTGTGGTTATCCTGAAAACCTGACTGGCTAGGTGGGTCCCGAGGACAGGGTTGAGAACCCCTGCGTTACACATATATCAAAAGATTGCTATGATTAATGGCAGATAGCAATTTCTAAGTTAAGCACAATTTGCTGATAGAGCTGCATCATAGCAACCTTTTTTATATCCGTGGAGTGTGTTTCAGTTTTGGTTTCTGACAGTGTTTACCACCCCGGGGAGTGACCCCAACAGTATTGCTTACCATAGCCATGCCTGCACTGTGCCCAGGACTGGTGTGGTGGCCAGGGCTGCCCAAAGCCTCTATATTTGCACAATGCTGGCATAGGTGTGGGAGTGTGTGTCTGTATATCCAGTGTGTTGTGGCTGCCTACACCTTACTGAGCCCACACTGCTTGCACTGTTTCCAGTGTTAGCCTGCCAATGTGCATAATGAGGAGCAAGGTACTGTGGGTATAGCCCGGACAGGGTGGCCTGGGCAGGATGCATCTGCACAGGGCATAGGGCAATGGCTGGGACATTGCAGTGCCCGGCCACCACCTGCACTAACAGGATGGCCACAGCATGTCCTTCTGGGATGTCATTCTCACTCTGACTGAGCAGTGGCCACGGCATGGCTAGGTTCCCCCGTAGTGCTGTATAGTGTTTTTTTTAAGTGATATTTATGGGTTCTCTTTTCTGGGGCCCAGTCACTGACTTATCTGCTTGGTGTGTGTGCTCACATCCCAGTTTTGGGTGCATGCATCTCCTCCAGGAACATGCACTATGGATTAGCTAGCAGACTGTCTTCAGTTAGTATGTGTATGGCTGGAGCACCTTGCAGGGTGCAGCAGCTGGAGGCTGTCAGATAGGGGGGTGGCAGCTGAGCATTTCCAGGCCTACTGTCTGTCTGACATTGCCTTATGGATGTGTACAGATCTGCATTGACTGCCTGTATGGTGCCTGTTCCCCAGCAGGACTGGGGTTGATGGTCCCCTCTACTGCCACCATTGCAGGGATGTAGAATGTGGATCTGTTGGTGGGAGATCCTGTCCCCCACCCTGAGCCCCAGAGGGTGGGTTGGGTGGTGCTACATAATCCACCTATGGGTCCAAACATCCCCTTCTCTTAAATCATGTGATCATGGCACCCACACAGGATATGCACTATTCTGGGTGCATCATATTCCACAAGGGCTAGACATGACTCAGAAATGCAGATGGACACAGGTGTATCCCAGGTGCATCTGCAAAGACTACCTATCACACACTGGCACTGATGGCGACCTGTAGCATAGCCTGTCTCAGCTAAGCCAGGTGCTGCAGACCTGGTGCTGGGCGCCCCACCTCACCCTCAAGATGAGCACAGTACCCCCACAATGTGACGGTCTGTAGATACTCTGTGCCAGTAACACACACGGTCAGTTCCCCCTACCAGGCTGAGGTGCTGTGGGGGTGCATACCCCATCTTGTGATCATCTATAGACTGCTGATCTGCATGTGCAGTGCATCATGGGTATGGGTGGGTTAACCCTATCCTGGTAACCACAGCAGAGAGTTTGTGTGGTGACCTGCAGTCCTTCTGTAGCCAGCCAGGGGTTTGTTAGTAGCTATAGAGATGTAGCCCATTGGTTACTTCACTGACTGTGGAGGCAGAGGTCATGGGTTTGATTCCACAGTGGTGTTATTTGATAGGGTGGCACCTTAGGTTATGGCACTGTGAGGGTGTGTTTGCTGGCAGTGCTAATTTAAATTAAAAAAGAAAATGCCTCCGACAGCACTGATTTAAAGTAAAGGATAATGCCTCAGATAGCCTTACTCATTAAGCCCAGTGGGAGATGAAACTCATGACCCCTGTTTTATCAGTCAATGTATTAACCATTGTGCTACACCTTTGTTGCTGTGTTTGTGGGTCAGCGTGCCTAATTAAGGCTAATGTGCGTTAATGTGCCACGGCTCCCTCTATCGCGCGATAACGGACTTTACCGCGCGATAACCCGAAATGCTACCTTAAGACCGGAACGCCCACTACCTTATATTGCATTCGTCACAGTAAGACTGCAACTAACGCCAGTAACATTAAGACAGTTTAGTAAACATACCCCTTTGTCTGCATATACTTATGCATCTAATGAAATGGTGGATTTGTAAGACTCAGAGTTGAAGAGGAGGAATATGTAGAGGCTCAAAAGGACAAAGTGGAATTGCTTAGCAAATAATTCTTTCAGTGTTCATGGCAGAAGGGGTTGAAGCAGGCCCACTGACAATTGCCATAAATAAGGATGGAAGTGAGGTAGATCTAGAACAAACTATCTGAGTCAGTACGTCATGTTGCATCTCTGGCCTTGTTCAAATCCAGGCTAAAAATTCACCTCTTTGACATTGCTTTTGGATTCTGGCCCCCTTAGCCTCCTCTTCACCTTCTATGTATTTACTTACCATTCTCCTAGATATATCCTAGTCTCTGGTTGTGTTTTGTCTTGTAAGCTCTTATGAGCAGGGACTATCTCTTAGATGTGTCTGTAAAGCACTGCATATGCCATATAGAATTGCACAAATGATGAATAATAGTAGTAGTAGTAGACCTCAAACAAATTTCAGAAGACAGAGTTTTCAAGAATATAGAAAAAGTAAGAGTATACAGACAATGAGGCCATACAGAATACCTGCAGGGGTATTGAGGAAATTCTTGCAGTACCATTATCTTAAAGTGTCATCTTTTATCAGGGTCATGATTGAAAAACTGGAAAAATAGACGTGTTTCCTCTTCACAAAACTGGAAGAGCTTAGGAGCTACAGGTCAATTAATCTGACCTCATTGAAGAGTAAGGGGTATGTTTACTAAACTGTGGTAATGCCATTTGCATTAGGTTCTGCGGTAAAGGTATGGATGCCCATATAAAGGCATGGGTGGTGCATCATCACGGCAAGCTGCGTGAGACAGCGTGTGGTACAGGGCGCCTTGTGATAAGGTGCTGTACAAAGCACCGCACAAGGTACCTAGCATAAGGCACCCTACAAAGTGCCAAAACCCAAGGTTCCCCAGGTCCAGGTGCTATAATGATTATGCTAAAGTGGCCAAAGATATGGTGCCGTAGGGGCAGTAAGGTGGCCCAAGTTGGCAAGCATGAAATGTAAGGCTGAAACACAGATGTAACCCTAACACTGCACTGAGCACCAAGCAAAGACAATGGACAAGTGATGGAAGGAAGGAGAGGTAGGAGTTGATGGACCCACCCAGTCTGTGTGCAGCCTGTGTGGCAGCTGTTAAAGTGGACAAACATATTGGAGGCAGCTGTACAGATGCACAGGGTGCCTGCAATGTAAACTGTCACAATGACAGTGGGTGGCAGAGGATGGGGATACGTGTCCACCAGTGGAGGTAGAGGTGGCAAGACAAGTGCAATGATAGGAGGAGAGAGGAGTTGTAGTGCTATGCCGAGAAGACACAGGAGAGGCAAACATGAAGAGTTGTAATGCAGAAAAGGGTACCAGCGTAGGACATGGGGTAGCAGCCTGCACATGAAGACAGGATGCCACACAGCTGACACATGCAGATAGATGGACAGAAGGATGTTTGGCAACTGTGATGAGGGTACTATGGGCTGGCAGCACAGATCCGCAGAGATATGACTGTCCAAAGGAATGACAAGTAGTTGCATAGGACAGGCATAAAAAATGAGAACAAACAGAAATCGTACCCATAACCAGTGGGCAGAAAGTCAGTGAACAAACCACAGGCTACACCACCATGTTGATTTCCACAGCAATGTCTGCATACAAGAACACTGCAGGACACCACACAAAACGTCCGTTGTATGCCAGGATAGGGCAACCCCACCAGCATCCATATGCAACACAAATGCAGAACAGATGTCCACAGCTGATATCGCAGTCTGTAAGTGGGACAAGAGACACAGATAAACATATGCACACACACCATGAAATGGAATGCCATGAACATAGCATGCCAAGGAGCGAAGATCCAAAATAGAAAGGGTGGCAGGGGCCTGCAGAGGGGACATGTGTGCATGGTCAGTGGACCAGGGCAAAACGGAGAATAGAACCAAAAAGGAGCACATGAGAATCGATCCTATACAACAATGTGTCCAACAACAGCATCACAACAGCACTACCAATCCCCCAAGCCAACTGCTCACTGGGATAGCATAATGATAAGAACCATATGTAACAGCTAATATGTGAAAGATAGGCTGCATAGAGGGCACACCGTGGTGCACAGCGAAGAAAAGGGAGGGTGTGCGGAGAGGTGACTAAGTTTCAGCCATTGCATGGTAAGGTTAGCAGAACACAAGAGGAATGGAACATGCTGGGATGAAACCCACAACCTATGTTGGCCCAATGCATGCCTCTAACCACTATGGCAAACAACCACATCAACTGTAATGCTAAATATGTACCACTAAATGGAATGTGTGTATGGAAGGTCATAGCACCGTGTGAGGCGGCAGACAGCTGGCACACAGGCAACTGCCAGTGGTCCAGGATGGTCAGTGTGGTGATGCAGCAGCAGAGACAAATGTCTGTACAAAATGTCATACTAAAGCCACTGGTTCATCAACAGATGAGGAGCAGGACAGATCATGTCCAGGAGATGCATGGTATGCACATGTACACAACGGGTGCTGCATGTAGAGGACCAAACACACAGGAGTCATGAAATGTCCGCAAAGGCATATGTGCCTGGCAATACAGGACACACAAGCCAGGAAAAGCATATACATCTAGATGTCTGCTAGTCTACACACAGATATATGTAATTGGTGTCAGAGCCTGGCCATGATATCAAGCAAAACAGTGTACATGGCAACATAACCCTCAGAATGTACATCAAATGGTGACAATGATTAACTTGACCCCGTCAGAGCAATGCAGGGAATGTGGCCTGACAAATCCTACATGGGGAATTGAATCCTAGTTCCCAGGTACGCAGACCAGTGCGAGAACCATAGTGCCACACCAACACATAAACAGCTCTGCAGTGGATGATGTGTAGACAAGGAGGCAGGCGCATATCCAAACAGTCCCACAGCCACCGCAAGCACCAGTGCCAATGAACACCAATGCCAGCTATGACCAACACACACATCCCAGGCGGGGATGTAGAGGCAGCAGCCTGGGCATGCATGTGCCCAAGTAGTAGAGATGCCCACCCACAAGAAGCCACAATGCTCCAAGACAGACAACATCCAACTGTACAGGCATATGGGAGCGATGAAGGTACATTGGGTAAAATGGAATTTGTATGTGGCCATCAGTGAAACCATCTGTGCATAGGAATGCAACAGCAGAACGTCCAATACACTACACACATGTTGTGTATGATAGAACACACACATTGGGCAGTGACCTGAAAGGTCGACTGGCGACACAGTGATGTGAGTGAACCAGATGGCACTGACGTGCACAGTCTGCATCATCATCGGAATAGCACAGGAACACACAACTAACAGGGGGCATGGTCCAGGCAGGTGCACCATGCTGCCCACATAACCAGAAGGTGATAGGGTCGGAACAGAGGATACCTAGATATAATGCCATGCTGCCATTCAGTAATGTAGATCTGCAGTGCACAGGCAAATGCAGAATCATTAACAAAATGTCATGTCTCAATGTCCCAGCACCAGCCCTCAACTGTGTAGACCATATGTGTGTGTATCAATGGGTCCCACAGCAGTGTAGATGGCCAGTCAAAAGTCCGTGATGTGCGTGAGAATCAGCAGACATCAGTTATGCGTGTACAGAAACACTTTTAATGACCAAATGTGAGCAATAACAGTTACACAAGGCCAAATGAGGACATGGAAACAGGTAGGAGATGCACATGTTGCCAAATAACAAACCTAGTCGAACCTTACAGACATAGAGGTAGCACCATGCAGAAGGCCTGCTGCAATGGGTGTTGTGGATACAGAAGCATCACAGATATGCCAATGAACAGGGGATGTACAACCTAAGGCAGAAAAATGAGACCCCCCCCCCACCCCACAGCTAAGGTAATGGTACAATATCAGTGCCACAATGCTATGTCATACGGAGGTTTGGGCACACATGCATTGATGGGGAGGTAAATCAATGTACAGCGGCACATCTGTTAACATGTATGTGGAGTTAGAATGAAAGGACAAAAATGGTGCACTAACACACACAGAATCCACGTAGGCACATGCACCATTGCAAACCTGGAATCAGGCAGATACACATGCACTGTGTACATGAAATCATGACAGAGTGCTGCCCCAGATGAACTGTAACACCCCCTGCGAGGGTCAAACAGCAATCACAGATGGTGGCACGCATCACAGTGGTGTGGTGGCAAACAGTTTGTCATGTCCAAGTACAAGGTAGCCAGACATAGCAACAAGGCCTACAGGATGTTCCTCCTGTGGCACACACGTGGCTACATGCAACTGTCCACACAAACATATGTAGATATACTGCACTGCAGGTCACTCACATGGGCCACACACATCAACACATTGTCATATAGCTTGTGATAAGGAAGCTTATCATAGCTCAGGTAGGAGCTATAGAAAAGATGATGTGACTCTGAACAAGCAACCTGTCAGTTCTGGTAGAAGCAAGAAAACAGAGTTTTCACATAAAAGACTACCAGTCCCAGAATGCACCAGGTTTCCAGCAGCCATGAGAGGGGCTGAAGTGAGAGAATGTGTGTGCAATCAAGAGAGCTATGAGGTAATCCCTAAGCACTCATCTCAAAGGGCAGGGCCTGATTCAACACAGCTGCGCTGTGTTAGGGAGCAGCACACATTAGAACAGGATAAGAGTAGAGCTTATTCTTCAGGAAACAGTTTCAGCTACAGAGGGAGGAAGAGATACAGAGACAGCAACGGCTACGAGCTCAAGCACCAGTATCACCTGGAGAAACAGAAGCCAAGCCAAGCAGATAGAGAGAGAAGGAAACTCTCTGGAAGGAAGAGAAGAAAGGCCATTGGAAGGTCTGGGAGATTCCAAGGCAATACTCATACTGGGAGGTATTCCAAAAGCCAGCAGAGTCCATTGGACTGGATTCAGCCAGAGGAATGGAGTGGCAGAGATAGGAATCACCAGTGGCTACCTGGAAGAGAGAAGACTGCATGTGGAAGGGACTTTCAGACCAAGGCCAGAAGGTATGTGAGAGAAGATCCAGTGTCCAGGGATCAAGATTGGAAGGCTGGACATCAGAATTGGGTTACATATTGGCCAGGCTATACAGAGAGGAATAATGATAGCAGGAGAGGCTCAGGTATGAACACTGATCCAGACCCTATCTATAACAGAGAATGGCAGCCAGGGAATAAGCATTCTCATGATATTGCCTTAATGAAAGACTCGTCTGTGCCAATGTATGATAGTGACCATATGCTAATTGATGAAGAGGGAGATACAGCAAATGAAACTATTTATATGGACTGTTCTCTATCTAAATGCTATTGCTAGTTTTCCGTGAGCAAACACATCAGCCATCACAAAGAAACCTAACTTTGTTCTTTATTTCCACTGCAAACAGCTCTTAAAGCAGGGTTTGGGCTCACACAGTAGCAGCCAGCCAGCTAAAGGCTTTCAGCTGGTCCACTGATAGTAATTAGGGCTGCACCTGATTGTGCGTGTGAGCAAGGGAGAATCACTGCTGAGATCTACGTGGAAAATAAGCAGAAGTTAACCTAACCAGCAAAGTTTATTCTTTTCTTTGTGCCTTTGTATTTGGTAATTATTTGCTAAGAAAACATTAGCTAATTGCCTGACAAGCTGAAGGTTGTTTTCTGGTTTACTTTGTGACTTTTTGTTATCCATTTTAAACACTGCAAGCAAGTAACCTCATTTATAGTGCTATCAAGCATACATGTGCTGGGTGAATTAAACCCCATCAATAAAAAGTATTTTATTGATCTTACCACTTGGTTTCACAACTCAAATTATTGTCATCAGCTGTGTTTGGGAGTGAATGAACTACAATACCCACAATACCTTGCAAGAATCATATGAATATATGCATCGTCAAGATTGTGTAAGTTCTCACCCTAGGCAGCCGTCTGACAAATGGCGTAGTTTTTTCGGATTGCTCTTGCACCAAGAGGATTTACTTGTTGTGGATTACAAATAAAAGTCAAGTTTAAAGCTGTAAGAAGATTTCTTTCCCTCATCTGCACTTTGGAAGAAAAGTGGTTGTTCCAGGAAGCTGTCCCAGAGGAAAAGACCCTGTGCAAAGCTGGATTCATCACTGAGACAAGGTAATATGTACCTGGGCATGTCTAGTGGTGGATGTGTGTAAGCACAGGGGGTAATTGAAAAAAAAAAAAAAAACACACCTGGTTGGAAGGTGCTCCTCTTGGGTTTTTCTTTTTTTTCTCTCTTTTCTTGCAGGGGTCAAGATGGATCCGAGGGAGATGGCTCAGTGGATGGCAGCCCAATTTAGCAAGCAGCAGGAGCTGTCACAGCAGGCCCAGGACACTGCTATGAAGGCCTTAATGGAACAGCAGAAACCAGTGCTTGATCTGGTGCAAGCTCTAGTTCAGCTGCAGAGCCAAAGTGGAACAGATGCAAGACCAGCAGTTAGTACTGTTGCACCACATGTGGACACTGTGGGACTCAATCAAGGGATTGGGGCATTTAATTTTGGGAAATTAACTCCAGAAGATAATGTTGATGATTTTCTAGAGTCTTTTGAAAGAGTGGCACAGGCTTTAGCATGGCCAAAGACCCAGTGGGCAGTAAGGCTGGCAGCCTCATTAACTGGTGAGGCACTAGCAGCTTACAGAGCAATGCCAGCAGCCCAGGCTTTGATTTATAAGGATGTAAAGGCAGCTATTAGAGATCGCCTAGGGTTGTCAATTTCAGAGTATAGGCGAATGTTTAGAGCTGTTACATTGAAAGTGGGTGAGACACCCAGGGCTCTGAGTCAGAGAATTAGAAGTCTAGCTGTAAAATAGTTAGAGCCTGAGCAAAAGACAGTAGAAATGTTATTGGATATTATAATGCTGGAACAATTTATGCTTGGGGTACCTAAAGATTTGAATGTTTTTCTTATACAGCAAAATTGCCAAAATCTTGGAGAGGCAACCATGCTAGCAGAGAGATTCTTGGAAGCCACGCAGGCTTGCCATAGAATGGGTGGCCCTCTAAAGATGTATGCTGAGGCTAGATGTGCTGTATCAGAAAAGAGAATAATTAAGAATGTTTCTGACAATGAATGTACTGTATCAAACCAGATGACACAGTGGAATAGAAAGAAATGTTTCAAGTGTGCGAAATTGGGACATTTAAAGAAGAGATGCCAGACACATACTAGTTTAATGGGTCTGGATTTGAAACAGCCCAAGGAAGGATTTCTTTTGATGGTTGATGTGCAGGGAATTACCACAAATGCATTATTAGACTCTGGGGCAGACCAGAGTATGATGTCAAAAAGGCTTTGGAAGAGGATAGAGGCCCAAGAAAGATTTGTGCCTAGAACCCCTGAAAGCCAAGTTCACATCAGATGCATTCATGGTGCTGCATCATCATATCCCACCTATAGGCTAAAGGTTAAGTGCCTAGGGAAACAAGAGGAAGTCCTATTAGCAGTGGTGCCTAGGCTACCCTTTGATTTGGTTCTAGGAAGAGACTGGCCAAGATTTAAGCAGGATCTAGTGGAAGGACTAGGAAAAAAGGAGGGAGAAGGTTTAATGGTAGTAGCTCCCGGGCCTTTATTTGGAAGTCCTCAGACCCCAGCTAAAAAGATGGTTAAGCGTCCAGAAGACCAAGCTACCCCAAAGCAGATATTCGTCCTAAAGTACCATAAGGTCTCCGAGAAGGCCCAAGCTCCTAAGCGGGCAACCCCTCAGTCTGCTGGGTTTGACCTATGCAGCATAGAGAATGTGACTGTACCTAGCCAAGGGAGAGCCCTGGTTGACACCGGTCTCCAAGTGGAAATACCAATTGGATGTTATGGGAGAGTAGCCCCAAGGTCCGGATTAGCCCTTAAATATTTCATCGATGTGGGTGTGGGAGTAATTGATCCCGATTACAGGGGCAATATTAAAGTTCTGTTGTTTAACTTTGGACAGAATGAGTATCATGTGAAGATAGGAGACAAAATTGCCCAATTGATTTGTGAGAGGCTGGGTTTTCCACCTGTGGAGGAGGTCACATCCCTAGAGAATTCTGAACGTGGAGCCAAAGGCTTTGGTTCTACTGATGTCAAAGGGGTTTAAAAGCTTAGCTGCCACCTGTGCCCGAGAGAGGGAGGTGAGTGAAGAGGAAGATTTGGGACCCCAGGTATCTGATTGTAAAGAAAAATCAGAGCCCCAAATAGGTGAGGACCTGACAATGGTACAACAGGAAGAAATTAGGAAGTTGCTTAAGGAATTCCCAGATGTGTTGACACCCATACCTGGGGAGACCCATTTGGTGGCCCATGAAATAATAACTCCACCTGGGAAATTGGTTCTTCAAAGGCCATACCGCTTGCCTGAAGCCAAAAGACAGGAGGTAGTGGCACAAGTCCAGGAGATGTTGGACATGGGGGTAATAGAGGAGTCAAAGAGTCCCTGGAATAGCCCCATAGTCCTGGTGCCGAAGCCTGATGGATCCTTAAGATTTTGTATTGACTTCCGGCAGGTAAACGCCATATCAGTTTTTGATGCATATCCAATGCCAAGAATTGAGGAGCTGCTAGACCAGCTGGGACAGGCTCAATACTTAACCACCCTTGATATGACAAAAGGATATTGGCAAATCCCGCTCACCAGGGAGTCGAAGCCGAAAACTGCGTTCAGCACCCCCGTTGGCCTTTTCCAGTTCAAGAGGATGCCTTTCGGACTGCATGGAGCAGCGGCTACCTGCCAAAGGTTAGTGGATCAGGTACTTCGACCCCACCAAAGTTATGCTTTTGCATACATGGATGATGTCATAATCCATAGTAACACCTGGGCGGAGCATTTGAAGAGGATCAGGGCAGTCTTGTGCTCTATGAAGCAAGCGGGAATCACTTTAAACCCGAAGAAGTGTGCCTTTGCAAATAGGGAGGTAAAATACCTAGGCCACCTAGTGGGAAGAGGAAAAATTAAACCTCTATTAAGCAAAATAGATAGCATCAGGAATTTTCCTCCTCCAACAACCAAGAAACAACTAAGAAGTTTCTTAGGACTTATTGGATACTACCGCCGGTTTATACCGCAATTCGCAGAGAAAAGTGCCATTTTCACGGATATGCTGCGAAAGAATTGTCCAAACCAGATAAAGTGGACACCAGAAGCTGAAAAAGCGTTTTCAGTATTAAAAGAAAAATTGTGTACAGGACCGGTACTGAAAGGAGTAGACTTCAAGAAACCCTTTCTGGTTCAAACCGATGCATCGGATGTAGGGCTAGGAGCAGTCCTATCCCAGTGCCATGATGGGGAGGAGCATCCTGTGATGTACCTGAGCAGGAAGTTATCACTGGCTGAACAAAAGTATTCCACGATAGAAAAGAGTGTTTGGCTATCAAGTGGTCAGTGGAGGCGTTAAGGTTTTACCTTACAGGGAGAAAGTTCCAGTTGGTCACGGACCATGCCCCACTTAAGTGGTTGCAGCAAATGAAGAACCACAATGCCAGGTTGACCCGCTGGTACATGGCCTTACAGGCGTTTGATTTCCAAGTTGAACATCGTGCCGGGAAGTTACACAAGAATGCGGATGCACTTTCCCGTATTACGGACTGTAGAGAAGAAGTTTCACCAGTAAAATCAGTCCGTAATAACTTAAGCAGGGGGGTATGTGATAAGGAAGCTTATCATAGCTCAGGTAGGAGCTATAGAAAAGATGATGTGACTCTGAACAAGCAACCTGTCAGTTCTGGTAGAAGCAAGAAAACAGAGTTTTCACATAAAAGACTACCAGTCCCAGAATGCACCAGGTTTCCAGCAGCCATGAGAGGGGCTGAAGTGAGAGAATGTGTGTGCAATCAAGAGAGCTATGAGGTAATCCCTAAGCACTCATCTCAAAGGGCAGGGCCTGATTCAACACAGCTGCGCTGTGTTAGGGAGCAGCACACATTAGAACAGGATAAGAGTAGAGCTTATTCTTCAGGAAACAGTTTCAGCTACAGAGGGAGGAAGAGATACAGAGACAGCAACGGCTACGAGCTCAAGCACCAGTATCACCTGGAGAAACAGAAGCCAAGCCAAGCAGATAGAGAGAGAAGGAAACTCTCTGGAAGGAAGAGAAGAAAGGCCATTGGAAGGTCTGGGAGTTTCCAAGGCAATACTCATACTGGGAGGTATTCCAAAAGCCAGCAGAGTCCATTGGACTGGATTCAGCCAGAGGAATGGAGTGGCAGAGATAGGAATCACCAGTGGCTACCTGGAAGAGAGAAGACTGCATGTGGAAGGGACTTTCAGACCAAGGCCAGAAGGTATGTGAGAGAAGATCCAGTGTCCAGGGATCAAGATTGGAAGGCTGGACATCAGAATTGGGTTACATATTGGCCAGGCTATACAGAGAGGAATAATGATAGCAGGAGAGGCTCAGGTATGAACACTGATCCAGACCCTATCTATAACAGAGAATGGCAGCCAGGGAATAAGCATTCTCATGATATTGCCTTAATGAAAGACTCGTCTGTGCCAATGTATGATAGTGACCATATGCTGATTGATGAAGAGGGAGATACAGCAAATGAAACTATTTATATGGACTGTTCTCTATCTAAATGCTATTGCTAGTTTTCCCGTGAGCAAACACATCAGCCATCACAAAGAAACCTAACTTTGTTCTTTATTTCCACTGCAAACAGCTCTTAAAGCAGGATTTGGGCTCACACAGTAGCAGCCAGCCAGCTAAAGGCTTTCAGCTGGTCCATTGATAGTAATTAGGGCTGCACCTGATTGTGTGTGTGAGCAAGGGAGAATCACTGCTGAGATCTACGTGGAAAATAAGCAGAAGTTAACCTAACCAGCAAAGTTTATTCTTTTCTTTGTGCCTTTGTATTTGGTAATTATTTGCTAAGAAAACATTAGCTAATTGCCTGACAAGCTGAAGGTTGTTTTCTGGTTTACTTTGTGACTTTTTGTTATCCATTTTAAACACTGCAAGCAAGTAACCTCATTTATAGTGCTATCAAGCATACATGTGCGGGTGAATTAAACCCCATCAATAAAAAGTATTTTATTGATCTTACCACTTGGTTTCACAACTCAAATTATTGTCATCAGCTGTGTTTGGGAGTGAATGAACTACAATACCCACAATACCTTGCAAGAATCATATGAATATATGCATCGTCAAGATTGTGTAAGTTCTCACCCTAGGCAGCCGTCTGACAAGCTGCACAACATACAGTGAGTATGTGACATCCTGCTGTACATGTTTGGACAAGTACACATTGTCCACAGTGAAAATGTCATCCGGAAGTACACATGTCCTGGTATGGCTGTCACAGATCCATGGTCATGCAAGGTTACATGTGACAACCTAGTGTGCCACAGTAATGCAGACTGTACTGCATGTCCATCGCGATGACCATGACACACGGCCAGAGTACGGCAACAATGTTGTGTCTGTTGTCCCTGTTCAGCACAAAGTATTAGTCAAACAATAATGTCCATCATAGGCGTGTGTCCCACTCGCTGAGACCCATCACCCAATGGCACCATCCCCCAGGGATCGTTGCATGGAGGTGCTCTGTCCACCAATGGTACTGTGATGAGTAGGCCAGCTGCAGTGAAGACGATATGCTGTGTGTGTTCGCTGCTCCCTGTGATAGAGGAAGGAGAAACAGGTCATGGTATGCTGTACACAAAATAAGGTTACAATGGAGAGAGAAAAACCACAATATGTACATAATGAGATCTCAGACATGTACACAGGATACGATCACAGCACATAGCACAGTGTGTGTTGCCCACAGCTGGAGATGGCATGGCTGACCAGGTTGCCATCTTGACATGGCCATGTCTATGGCCATGTAACACAGGCTGCCCAGTGGGCAACAGCATGTCCAGCAGTGTTGGTGCACACAGATCCCACAGAGGTCCACGACAAAACAAACAGCCCATAAGAAACATCTGAAGTGTGATGTGAGTCAAAACAGTTTAAACATGCAACGTACCGTCTGTGTGCAGCAGGTGTCCGATAGGGACAGTCTGAGGTAGGCAAAGGCCACAAGAGGTCACAGTAAAGGTAGGGTATGTCACTGGAATGCGTGGAATCACCATGGCTGCATGTCGAGCAGGCAATGTCACATGTTCAAGGTCTGGAGACATCTGGGAAATGGAAGCGTTGATGCATAGTGGACTGGCAGAAAACAGGAGACAGTTCAGTAGAAAACATAGAAGACATGTGTAAATGCGTGCGCACAATGTACACAAGGGCACCAGCACAGGGTTAGAGATAGAGCAGTGAGCACCACCACACAGGTGTCCAGGAACATCCCATCACTAGACAAAGCACAAGGGTAGCAGAGTGTGCCGTCACATAGACACATCCCAAAAATACAGACACACATACACAGTGAGATGGGGAGAGCATGCCGCCAGTAGCATACGGTCCCTGTGAGCCCAGGCTGAGACCAGTGGAGACAAGCATCACAGTCCATGCAAGGAGACACAGTGTTGTATAATGGCACAATGCTAGGGAAGGGGTGTATGTGCTACCCGCCACCACCACACCCTGCGCCTCTAGACACACACAGCTCCATCACAGTTGCCATAAATACAGTTGTGAAAACCAAGAACCTGACCTGAACTAATGGCCATAAGGTTGCCAAACTGAACATGTCGGGTAGGGAGGCACAGGCCAAACAGGTGAACAACAACATATGTGCAATGGATAGAGAACAACAGAAATGTGCTATGCCGCAGTGCCCCCACAGTACATATACTGCTATGTTCACCCAACACAGTCATCTGCAGGTTGAAGGCCGTACTCACAGGTACCACTGCACCGCTGCGATGGCCAGGAATATTGGCTACTCCTGGGGATGTAAAGACAGAAGGGATACATACATATGTACAGAGAGAGGCCAGAAACAGACACGGCAGCAAGTACATGTAGACAAATATGCATATCACCATATATGCAAGACTTACTTGAGAACATCTCCTTGATCAGACATTGCCTGACTGCCATCCCTGCACATGTGTCACCACAGCCACCTGCAGGAGGGCACAGTGGATCCTCCTCAAGATCCTCATTAATGTTGACCCAGATATTGTGCCTGAGTGCAATGTTCTGTAGGATGCAACAGGCCAGAATGATATGTGCCACAGTCATGGGTTTGTATTGTAAGGCCCCACCAGTCCTATCCAGACACCTGAAGTGACTCTTCAAAACGCCAAAGGTGTGCTCGATGACTGAGCAGCTGGAGGCATGGGCCTCATTGTACCTCCTCTTTGCATGTGTCAGTGGAAGACGCCAGAGGTCAGCAGCCAGGCATGACAGCCATATCCCGCATCACCTGCAGACAGAAATGTGGCAAGGTCAATCATGAACTGGTGGTCACACAAGTGTGCACAAGCATCTATTTGTGAAAGGTCAGCAGATACATGATGACACACACAGATTATGTCTCATAATGGCACAAAGCAGCTGTGCACCAGCGTTTGGGGGTGTAGAATACACGCCATGGGGGTGGGGCAATGAGGGCAGCACACATCACCAGTAACCAGACCAATCACATCACCAAACACCTGCAGAGCACACCCATGAGTGGCATCCCTGAACACAGCAGGCGGATACATGTCAGTGCCCCAGGAATGGGACAGAGACCCGCATGCGTGCAATAATGTGATGGCCAGGGTACAGTGCACACACACATACTGGCACAGTAACATATACAGTAGGGGTGTAGCCAAGACGGGTGAAACTACACACCAATGCTGGCCAACACAGAGCAGACATGTGGGATGCAACGTCGCACCACAATGCCAGCCACGTGATGCTACAGACAAGGTCAATGGGGATGGGCCCCCCAACACACAGCACATCAGGAAAACAAAATATGTGAGCCAACCCAGCCACCACCCCCCAGTACCACACACACACACCTTGCAGACAGAGTCAACTAGGAACACACAGCCCAGACAGACACATGTACATTGGCATATGTGTGTGAGTCCAGGCTGTGCACAGTAGGTGATGGCAAACAATCTGTGTTATACACCAACATGGAGGACCACACCAAAAGACATGTGCAGTACAGCAGCGGCACCTGGAAACAGTATAACCTGCACGTGTACCGGGACACACAAATAAGCAGTGACGCACATATGGCTGACATAGTTATGTCTGGAAAAAAACAAACATATGTGTCCATGTCCCCTGTGGCAGTGACATGGCATGCTGGAGGACACTGCCCCACACAATGTCAATGATGCACAACCACAATTCATGGAGAGGCATGCAGGGGTCTTATTCAGCAATTGGACCACGTATAAGAGACATTGGATGGGCAGTGATATGCCACAGCGTGACGGACTGTGTCTGTAATGTGTTCTTAAAAAACGTCTGAGGTGCAGCAAGCCATGTAATGTGTGTCACAGGGGATATGCAGTCAGAAGGCTTGAATGGAACCCCAAAGGTGACCCTGTCACACCTTTGCGAGGTGCAGTGCCCACAGGACACAGAGACAGCATGAGCATGTTAGAGATGGCTAATACCCACCCAGCAGTATACAGTTCCCATATTGTCCGGCCTCAAATTGCCTGAATAGTGCCGAGTGTTGCAGGATATGGGAGTCATGGGCGGACCCTGGAAACCGGGGAACCACATTCAGAATATGCATAGTTGCATCACAAACAACCTGAACATTCAGGGAATGGTAGTGTTTTCGGTTGTGGAACACCACCTCCCTGTCTCTGGGCGTGACCAGGGCAACATGTGTGCAATCAATAGCTCCCATCATGTGTGGTATCCCCACAATCCGCTGGAATGCCTGGCCCAGGGTCCCCCACTGTTGCCCACTGTTAGGAATCGTAATGTAATTCCTAACCTGGCTGACCATGGCCCGCAGTACCTGATGGAGACAGCGCGAGAAGGTGGGCCTGCTCATCCCCCCCACTGTGGCCACCGAGGTTTGGAAGCAGCCAGAGGAGAGTGCTGTAGCTACGGCATAGCACAAGAGTAAAACTACATGCCACAAACAGCAGATGTGTGGCACCAAATAAAGAAGAAGACACAGCACCCGGTGACGTAGAGAACATGAAGCACACAGGTGCGTAATGCCATACCACACGTAGGAACACGCGTTACGCTGAACACACATGTTGAGTGCATGCATACCATAGAGCAACGCCAAAGGGGGAGCAGGGCTTGTACAGCACCCCATGACACATGCATGAGCTGTGATGTATGCCACCCCCTGTAGGTGGCACAGAGGTAATGCACGGTTGCCCATGTAGGAAATGCATCCTGGGTAGCGGCAACAGGCATAGGAAGGCATGTATGGTTAGCAGAAACAGGCATAGGAACGTGTGCTGTGCAGACTGAACGTCAGATGAACCACGCACCACGTATTTAAAAGGGGCACAGCAGGTCAGCAATGGTGGCACATGATGGCACAGAGTGGAGCAAGAGAGATGACCGAGAGTCACCCAAACAGCCACCAGGACACAGTGTCCCCTACAGAGGAGGAGTCTGAGGAGGCGAGGCAGGCCCATCCAGCCACAGCCAAGGGGTGCAGCAACAGTGTGGAGGTGTGGCAGGTGGCAGGTGCCATCGCAGGCCAGTGCTGGATGACACCAGAAGGAGGGCAGCCTGCTACACCCAGGAGGAGAATGACCTCCTCCTGGCAGCCATCCTGGAGTGCTACAAGGTGCTATTTGGACGGCTCAGCAGCACCACCACCATTAGCCAGAGAAATGTCGCATGGGAGGAGGTCACGACAGCTGTGGCCACAGCAGGGGGACCCACCCATGATACCAAGAGTATACGAAAACACTTCCGTGACATCAAGCACTCGGTTCAGGCTCATTTCATCGCTGAGAGGCGCCATGCCCGTGCAACAGTAGGGGGTGCACCACACCAAGCCACATTGTTGCTGCTGGAACAGCAACTGGCCAACAGACTGGGACCTGTCTACCTCCACGGCCTGCCGCATGAGCTTGACACAGCAGACCCACGTGCAGGTGGGACATAGGAATGTGTTCTAGGGTGTGCCAAAACATGGGGGTTGGGGGAGGCTGCGGACAGGTCACAGCCATAGGACCATGCATGGACAGGGCACCAAGAGGGATAACGTGGCCACCAGTTACAGGAGCAGCAGAGCGGACATGGGTGATGGCAGCAGTGAAGGCCCATGTGGCATGTCAGAGACATCTCACTGGAGACCTGTGACAGAGATACAGCAGCTGAGGGTGGTTGTCACAGGCTGGACCACACTGGAACCAGGGGACCATGGGAGGGTGATATGATGATGGTGCACATGGGTGAGGGTGTGTGGGCGTGAGGCAGCAGGTGCAGAGGGGGACAGGCAGGGGCAGGGATCATTGACCACCTATGTGCAGTGGAGCCACACTGGAGGGGGCAGGGGCAGCATAGCACCCGGTGATGTAGGGTGTGTTGGTGATGGTGTCCCCCTGCACCCACATGCATGGTGGGTGGTGGTGGTGGGACAGCTGCAATGTGTGACAGCAATCAATGGGGTGGGTGTCCCAAAGTGGATAGGGTGGGGGGGCAAGGGGGATGTGAGGGCAGCCCCGGATGCTGGACACGGGGCAGGCCACCTTTCAGTGGGTGGTGTGGGTAGGGTGGCTGGTACAGCCAGGGAAGACCCATGTGGCACACACACATCAATGCACCCACACTGCACAGCCAGCCAATGTTGAATGCTGATTGCATGGTCACGTCCCCACACCGCCACAGGTCATGCACCACTGCGCATGGATCCCTGCCACCACAGGGCACACCTGTTCCAGGCAACAGTGGCCCACCAACTCCAGCAGTATCCCAGCAGTCCCAGCAGTGTACACAGCCCGTATCCAGTTGCATGCATACACATCCACCAATGAGGTGCCGCTGACACTGGGGACACATACAACTGATGGTGCACTACACGTCCCTGCCCCAGAACAGTCCCTGGCCACATATACACAGCTGGGGATGGCCCCAATTGTCCTACATATCCTGAAACCTACCCTGCCTGACAGGCCATCATAGGACAGGTATATGTAAGTGGCTGGTCAAGCACGGCACACATAAGCTGTGTACCCTACCCCCCACAGGTGACATACATGCCATGGAGGCAGCTTCGGAGGTGGAGCCCCCAGGGCCCAGACCGTGTCCCCTGTCTGAGGTGGGCACGGATGTGGAGGTGTCCGAGGAGGATGAGGCAATACTGGAGGCAGAGGGGGATGCAGTAATACACCAACTCTCAGAGGACGGTGCAGTGGAAGTTAAGGCAGGCGACAGCAATGTCACGGTGGGGGCTGCAGCTGGTGGCGCAGCTGGACCACCATCCCCGGGTACAGCACCATGGCCCGCACAGGCAGCCATCCACCAGGTCATCGAGGAGATGTGTTCCCACTCTGAGGCAGTGCATGAGGATGCAGAGGGTGAGTGCCCGATCCGTCTGGCCAGCCATTTCATGTGTACAAGTGGAAAGTGCAACCCATGTCTCATGGCTTCCACCATGTCTCACCCACAGGCATACAGATGGCATTGCACGAGATGGCAGCAGGACAGGATTGCCTGCGGTGTGAGGTGTGATGCCAATGGCTGGTGCTGGGCGGCCTCCTCTGTGAGGTGCAGACACTGAACGACATGGCAGGGTCGATGGCAGCCAGCATGGCCAGAATGGTGGCGGTGCACGAGGCCATGCTGGCACACATGGGCCAGCTGGTCGCAGCAGCGCCAGTGGCAGAAGCAGCACCTGCCCCATGGGGTGCTCGGGGATGTGGCCGACGCGGCAGAGGACACAGGGGGAAGGTGTAGGTGGGGAGGGGGTTTGGTGTGCACATTAAATAATGTTATCACAGGTATGACTTGTGGCCATGTGTCCATGCTTTCAACTGAATGGCCCATGTCCCCCTGCCACACATATGGCTGCCCTGGGCACATGTTTATGTTTATTTAAAAACTTTATATACTGCCCATTGTAATGTAGTGGATCTTCCAGAAGCTATGGATCTGGGTGAAGCTGAAGAAAGTGTGGCTGAAACTGACAGCATAGAAAAGCACATGGCCCAGGGTTGCCATGAGCAACGTAAACAAGGAGTGTCACGAGGGGAGAGAACACGCCCAAACTGCAAACAAGCCCCGAGCTCAGGGTGTAATGAGAGGCAGATGGATGGGGGCGGGGTGCAGTTAAGCCCTAGGACACACGCACATAAAAATTACTCACCTGAAGATAGTGAGAAAAGCACAAGAAGGAGAATCAGGAGTCTCAGCAGGAGAGTTGATGAGAGACCCAGCTGCAGGACTGAAGGAAGCCTTGGTCGCAGGACTGGTTGGGAAGCCAGTTGGAGAAAGGGACCAGAGGAAAGTGTCCAAGTTGAAAGCTGCAGGTCCAGAGAAGCACATTAAATAATGTTATCACAGGTATGACTTGTGGCCATGTGTCCATGCTTTCAACTGAATGGCCCATGTCCCCCTGCCACACATATGGCTGCCCTGGGCACATGTTTATGTTTATTTAAAAACTTTATATACTGCTCGACTCGAACCTCATTACCCTACCTTCAAACGCTCTCTTAAAACCTATCTGTTCTCCCTTGCTTTCAACCTCCCCCCTCCCTAGCCTACGCCCCTCCTTTCCTCACCTCCCCATTTTTCCCTTACTTCTGTCTCTATCTCTTTCTCTTAATTATTTGTAACTTCCTTTCCAATTTTCTGGCTAACTGCCACTCTGTACTTGTTGATTTTCTACTGTAAACCGCTCTGCCTACCCATGAAGGGCGGTTAATCAAATAAATGAAAATGAAAATGAGAAAATGAGGATGGAATCAAAGCAAATGAAAATATAATTTATTCATCAACAAATAGAAGGGGACGACCTGCATGGAGCAGTGGGTACAAGCACTCTAGCCACCTTACTGGGCAGTCTAGATGGACCATACTGTTCTTTATCTGCCATCATATATTATGTTACTATGTTACACCTGGCACATCTACCAGGCATGCTCTCTGCAAATGTAATGATTGCTCTGGTGAATAGTGATGGATTTTAGAGGTTAAATAACTTAGAAACATAGAAACATGACGACAGAAAAAGACTACATGGCCTGTCTAGTCTGTCCTTCCCTATCAATCACTACAACAGTCCACTTTTTCCTTTAGAGATCCTCTGCTTCTTTGAATTCAGATACTGTTCTCATCTCTACTACCTCCATAAGGAGACTATTCCATGGATCCACCATTCTTTCCGTAAAGAAATATTACTACATATCACTCCTGAATCTATCCTCTTTCACCTTAATGAAGGGCCTTAAAAACAAGAACCAAAAGCTTGTATTGAATCTTTGTACTAACTGGCAATCAATGTAACTGAGCCAAGATAGGTGAAACATGGTCATTCTCGTAAAGGTCCCTAACCAGCCTTGCCACCGTGCTCTTCACTAGTTGCATGCAGCCTCTGAATATTCTTCTGAGACAATCCCATAAAAATCACATTACAGAAATACAACTTGGGCAATATCGATACTCAGGTAACCTGTTACAAATTCAGTACATAAAGAAATGGCTGCAACTGTGAATTAGACACGAGGTCAAAAACAATCCTCACATCACTCTGGCAACATTATCACTCATGTAGAGACCCCCAAATTCTGACAAGATCCCTTAAGGACTAAGTCTAATACAATCACCACATTCAGAGAGGTTGTATTTCATTTCAACTGCATTGCCCTGAACTATGCACTTTGCAAAACCAATTTTTTCCCACAGAACTTAAACTACTTGATTTACCTCCTGTGATAATGGGGCAAACATCTGTATATTGTCAGTATACACATAAAGGTTATAAGAGTGGAAACTATTCAAAGTCGTTTAAACCCATGAGGACTGTGGAAAATTGCAAGAGGATCTTGATAAATTGGAAGACTGGGCATCCAAATAGCAGATGAAATTTAATGTGGACAAGTGCAAAGTTATGTATCTAGGAAAGAAAAACCCAAATTATGGTTACACAATGCAAGGTTCCACATTAGGAACCACCACCCAGGAAAAAGATTTAGGCGTCATCGTGGATAACATGTTAAAACCATCCGCCCAGTGTGCAGTAGCAGCCAAGAGAGCAAATAGACCTGGACCAAGGAAAGGAATGGAGAATAAAACAAAGGATATCATAGTGCCTCTGTATCTTTCCATTGGGCTACTGCACCTTGAATATTGTGTGCAATTCTGGTCACCGTATATTAAAAAGGATATAGCTTTATTAGAAAAGATACAGAGAAGAACCGTCAAAATGGTAAAGGGAATGGAAGGGTACCCCTATGAAGAGAGGCTAAAAAGGTTAGGGCTTTTCAACCTGGAAAAGAGACGGCTGAGGGGAGATATGATAGAGGTCTATAAATTAATGAATGAACGGATAAACATAGATCGATTGTTTACGCCATCAAAATATAGAAAGACTAGGGGGCATGCAATGAAGCTACAGAGTAACCTATTTAAGATTAATAAGAGAAAATATGCTTTCATTCAACCTGTAATCAAATTGGAATTTACTACCGGAGGATGTAATAAAAGCTGTTAGTGTGGTCAGGTTTAAAAAAGGTTTGGACAAGTTCCTGGAGGAAAGGTACAGAAACCATTATTAAAGGGGACCCAGAATATCCACTGCTTGACCCAGTACAAACACTGTGGAACCTGTGTCTTTTGGGGAAACTGCTAGGTACATGTGACCTAGATTGGCCACTGTTGGAAATAGGATACTGGGCTTGATGGACCTTGGTCTGACCCAGTATGGCATATCTTAAACTGACAATACGCATAGCAAAACAAAATGGAATGAAGTACATATTGAGCAAATAGAGGGCTAGCACTAGCCCCTGTGGCATGCTCTTAGTCAAAGGACAAACACCCAACAACCTCTTTCTTACTGTCATCACTTGAGAGCTTCAGCATCCCGCCCCCTATTCCAACCATCAAAAGACATGGCAGCAGCAGCAGCAGCTTATGATGTGCTATATCGAACACTGCAGTCAAGTCCAGAAGCAATAAAACACTGGACTGATTTTACAATACAGATCATTCATCAATGTCACTAATAATGTCTCAGTGCTGAGAAAGTGGGGAAGTACACTTGATGAGCATCCAGCACTCCAGAAATGGCCAAAAAATCTAAAAACTGACAAGGCAATCAATGTCTTGATAATTTTACCAAGAAATGGTAAATTTGAAACTGGCCTTCAATTTTTTTAAGGAAGATTAGTTCTGACTATCTAAGTATGTCCTTTTTGTCTCCCATAAGTGAGTCCTATAAGCTGTAGCCCTAAATTTCCAGTGCTGGCACTGTTCTGGCCCTTTGAACTTCCACTAGGCACATTCTGAAAGCTTACAGTCATAAGAACATAAGATATGCCATACTGGGTCAGACCAAGGTCCATCAAGCCCATTATCCTGTTTCCAACAGTGGACAATCTAGGTCATAAGTACCTAGCAGTCTCCCCAAAAGACACAGGTTCCTCAATGCTTGTACTGGGTCAAGCATTGATATCCTGGGTCCCTTCTTAATAATGGTTTATGGACCTTTCCTCCAGGAACTTTTCAAACCTTTTTTATACCCAGCTACACTAACAGCTTTTACTACATCCTCTGGTAACAAATTCCAGAGTTTGATTACACGTTGAGTGAAAAAATATTTTCTCTTATTAGTCTTAAATGGGTTACCCTGTAGCTTCATTGCATGTCCCTAGTCTTTTTATATTCTGATGATGTAAAAAATTGATCTACGTTTACCCATTCCACTCCATTCATTAATTTATAGACCTCTATCATATCTCCCCTCAGCCGTCTCTTTTCCAGGTTGAAGAGCCCTAACCTTTTTAGCCTCTCTTCATAGGAGTATCCTTCCATCCCCTGTACCATTTTGGTGGCTCTTCTCTGTACCTTTCCAGGCAACTCTGGCAGGGGAACTTGCACAAAGTCCAATGGTTTTTTGAAAATAAAGCCACCCACACTCCCTCAATACTTGTCTTTCCTAGTTCCCCTCATCACCCATTCCTCTCCAGACAGAACGATCCCTCAGTTACCCCCTCTCCTTCTATTAACCAAGTCTCTTTAATGCACACTATATACTGACTGCATTCCTTTACTTCCTCTGCAATAAGCTCTGCCTTATTCCTAACCAAACCTGCACTCAGCGCACAGCTCTCTACCATTTCTCTCAACCCATCCCCATTCTGACCAGGTAATACTAGAATCAATGTCAGCATACGATCCCATCACCTTCCTTAAGCTACCACCCATGCTCTATAACACCCATAATTCTTTACCATTCCTATACTGTCTATTGGACCTGGATCTAGACCAAAATCCTACATCAGCCATTCCTTCCAAGAGAAAAATGCCTACTGTTCCTGAATATAACTCAACTTTAGCTACTTCTGACAAAGGTATGAGCTAAACCCCATACCCCTTCATTCCCTTTCCCTTTCTAGTCCAATTGGATCTTCCAACCTTACTTCCCCCACCCCATCGACTAAACCCCATCACCAAGGGAATACAGAGTCACTAACGATTCCTTTTCTCTGATAGCCATTTTTTTCTCTATGCATTTAAGCATTCTTCTGTCTTTTGGTGTCACCTTTTTTTTGTCTGCTTGCTGTGCAGATATGATTGCCCTCAAATCCTACTCTTCTATCATGAACAAAAGTATTTCACCCACTTCACTGTACCATTCACTTGGATTTTTGCAGTCCAAATACATGGCATTAAATCCTAGCTGCCATACTCTAGCCCATTTTTCAAGCTCATGTTATTCATACTGTCAAATATGTCTGCATTGATTCAGATTTTGATATCATTTGTAATATAGCGAGCTTTTGCTGATAGCCTTTCTGCAATAACGCTTAGGAAACTGTTGAAAATAACTGGACCAAGGACCAATGTTTGTGGGCACTGCTAGTAACAGCCCTATATATGTCTTCTGAAGCATCCAAACTCTCTCTCTCTCTCTGTATATAGATATACAGGGGCGGCCCAAGGGGGGTGCGGGGCCATGTGCGGAGACTCAGTGCGGGGCCTCATTTGCATAAGTGGCCTTATTTGCATAAATATTTGCATAATGTTACCATACACTAACTTTTAGTAAACATGTCTCTTAATGAGTGTATGGATAAAGAAAGACTAAAAGATTTCTACATTACTATAATCCAGTGCCAACCTCCAGGCACATTAGGAACCACTACAAACGCTGCCCATTTAGAACCCATAGCAAACCCACCGTATCCTGACAGCATTACCAGGACTCACAAAGCACCATACCCTACCTATCAAAAGGCAACACTGCAAATATTAAACCAATACATTTCAGAGAATACTGGGGAAAGAGAACAAGTGGCAATGTCAAATAGGAATTACATAAACAGAATACCTCAGCTCAGTTACACATGCAGAACATAGACCATCACCAAACAAGGAATCACAATTTAGAAACAGGAAGGCAATAATTAAACTGGGAACCCCAAAAGCCAAACTTGGAAGTACAACAACACTGTAGAAATAAAACTATAAATTAATTTCCTCTTGTACCAAACAAAGCACAGACGTTAATGATGCACATTTCCTAGAGGTTTCATATTCCAGTTAATAAATTCAAAATAAAGAGATATTTCTACCTTTTGTGCATTTTTTTTCAGTTGCAATTGTTCCAGCCACTTTCTTCTGGTTTCTTCATGTTTTCTGCTAACTGTCCATCATCTGCTGTCCATTTGTTCTTTCTTCTCTCTTCTAGTTTTTTTTTCCATTCTCTCTCTCTACATCTGCTTTAACATACTAATCTTTCTCCTTTTGCTCTTTCCTCATTCCTATTTCATCCACACAAATTTTACCCCTCCATCCTCAATCCCCACTTATTCTCCCAATACCAGGCCAATTGTAGATTTTTCATCCCTCCCACACAAAATATTTGTCCCCTCTCCATTTTACTCTCCCAGCCCCATCCCATTCTAATCCTCCCCCAACATCAGCTCCCTTCTAGTTCCAGTCTCACCCAGCATCCATTCCCTTCTAGTCCCTGCATCAGCCCATTTCCAGTCCTAGCCCACCATCAACCCATTTCCAGTCCTAGCTCCCCCATCCATTTTCAGTCTGAGTCCCTTCATCAGCTCATTTCCAATCCTAGCCCCCCCATCAGCCCATTTCTAGTCATTTCCTAGCCCCATCATCAGCCCATGTCAAATCATAGCTCCCCTCCACTCAGTCCAATTCCAGTCCAAGCACCCCCATGAGCCTACTTTCAGTTTCTAGCCCCTCCATGAGTCCATTTCAATTCAAGCCCCCACCACAGCCCATTTCCAATCTTAGCTCCCCCCAACAGCCCATTTCCAGTCCTATCCTAGCTGCTCCATCAGCCCATTTTCAGTCCTAGCTCCCTTCCCTCACAGCCCATTTCCATTCCAAGCTCCCTCCCCATCAGCTATTTGCAGTTCAAGCCTCCCCTTCCACTCAGCCCATTTCCAGTCATAGCAACCACCCAACCCATTACCAGTCCTAGCCCCCCATCAACCCACTTCCAGTCCTAACCCCCATCACCCCATTTTCAGTTTAAGCCCCCCCTATAACCCATTACCAGTCCTAACCCCCCATCAGCCCACTTCCAGTCTTAACCCCATCAGCCCATTGCCAGTCCTAAACCCCCCCCATCAGCCCACAGCCCATTACCAGTCCTAACCACATCAGCCCACCTCAAGTCCTAACCCCTCCCCATCAGCCCATTAGCAGTCCTAACCCACCCCCACCCCCCCAGCCCATTAGCAGTCCTAACCCCCCCCCCACCCCCCCAGCCCATTAGCAGTCCTAACCCCTCCCCATCAGCCCATTAGCAGGTCCTAACCCACCCCCACCCCCCCAGCCCATTAGCAGTCCTAACCCACCCCCACCCCCCCAGCCCATTAGCAGTCCTAACAACCCCCCAGCCCAGCCCATTAGCAGTCCTAACAACCCCAGCCCAGCCCATTAGCAGTCCTAACAACCCCCAGCCCAGCCCATTAGCAGTCCTAACAAACCCCCCCCAGCCCAGCCCATTAGCAGTCCTAACAACCCCCCCCAGCCCAGCCCAGCCCAGCCCATTAGCAGTCCTAACAACCCCCAGCCCAGCCCATTAGCAGTCCTAACAACCCCCCCAGCCCAGCCCAGCCCATTAGCAGTCCTAACAACCCCCCCAGCCCAGCCCAGCCCAGCCCATTAGCAGTCCTAACAACCCCCCCCCAGCCCAGCCCAGCCCAGCCCAGCCCATTAGCAGTCCTAACAACCCCCCCCCCAGCCCAGCCCAGCCCATTAGCAGTCCTAACAACCCCCCCCCCAGCCAAGCCAAAATTAAAAAAAAAGAAAAACCTGTCTGCTGCCGCGGTCGGGGCCGCCGCGGCAGAATCGAGCGTGCCACGGGGCCCCCCTGTGCACCGCAGAGCCTGCCCTCCCCTGTAGCAGCTCTCTCTTTGGAGCTGAAGTCAGACGCGCCGGCTTGCAGAGCAGAGCGCGAGGGAAGAGTTTCTCCCTCGCTGCTCTGTTAAGCCCGCGGGGGCTGATGGGAACTTCCCATCAGCCCCCGCGGGCTTAACAGAGCAGCGAGGGAGAAACTCCTCCCTCGCGCTCTGCAAGCCGGCGCGTCTGACTTCAGCTCCAAAGAGAGAGCTGCTACAGGGGAGGGCAGGCTCTGCCGTGCACAGGGGGGCCCCGCGGCACGCTCGATTCTGCCGCGGCGGCCCCGACCGCGGCAGCAGACTGGTGTTTTTTTTTTTCCAATTTTACTTTTCAAAAGAATGTTTTTTGCGCGGGGGCCCCTGAAACGCGGGGCCCTGTGCAAAAAACATTCTCGCTCAATGGACGGGCCGGCCCTGTAGATATATATATATAAACCTGGCATAGGTGTGAGTTGTGAGTTGCCTGAGGCTGGATTACTACTGATTGTCAGCCGTTGCCAGTAATTTCAAAAGATCTGCAAAAAAGTCACTATACTACACATTTGGAAATCTCTGTATTGACTTGATGGTGGAGCCTATCCACTACCTCAGGTTCCTGGGCATCCCTCCAAACTAACCTAGAGATGATTTGAGCCCAAACCAGACATGCATAAGGGAAATAGTACTGCACCATTAATATGTTCTCTTCATCTGCTTAATGAAGTTTACCCCCTTTATCCTACATAGATCTTCCTTCCCTATACGAACCAGCAGTATTTGAGAAGATACGAACTTGGCTTGCAGGATTGGAGGAATGAGTTAACTCCAGCATATCCCTGTATGCCCAAATAGTGGACCCTGATACCCAGCACCATCAGCTACAGACGCATTCCCCAATGGGAATCCGCAGTTCTTTTCTGGGTCCAAAAGATGAAAGAATGCCTGCATAGCCACAACCAGATCTCAGGTAGCAGATACTCTGTACAAGAAACTAGCAAAACAAACAGAGATGTCAGCAGCTTCTTAGATTAATGGATTGCCACTGCCCAGGCTTCTTAATGAAAGCTGTGAACCACACAATTCTGCCACAAGGGGGATAGCACTGATCCACAATGGGTGAGTCTCATACAGACTGGGATCAAAGTCAACATGCGCCAAGCTTCTCTTCAGCACTGTGGCAAGGTGAAAGTTGGTCAGCGGGAAACCATCTGCACGTTTCAGCCAATAAAGACAGTCAGCTACCTATGTAATAAGCCCAAGAGACCACTGCAGGACTACCCACATGCCCCTCCCCAATTGATAAGTTTTGGATCGCCAAATCCACAAGTGCATCCTCTTCCCCTTCACCCCCACATTGACCCATAGCAATCTTTTAGAAACATAGAAACATGATGGCAGAAAAAAAAAACCATATGGCCTATCTAGTCTGACCTTCCATACCTATTTCCTTTAGGGATATTCTGTGTTTGTCTCATGATTTTTTGAATTCAGATACTGTTCTCATCTCTATTACCTCCTCTGGGAGACTATTCCACACATCTAACACTCTTTCCAAAAAGAAATATTTCCACATTACTCCTGAGTATATGTCTCCTCATTGAAAAGCTGACTTTGAATTGAAAGAGGCTCTCCTCCTATGCATTTATGCAATGGAGGTATTTAAATGTCTCTATCATATCTCCTCTATCCCACCTTTCCTCTATAAGAAAAACTACTGACCATTTTAGTAGCCTCCCTCTGCACCGACTCCATCCTGGTTATATCCTTTTGAAGGAGTAGCCTCCAGAATTGCACACAGTACTCCAAATGAGGTCTCACCAAAGATTTATACGGAGGCATTAACATCTCCTTGTTCCTGCTGGCCATTCCTCTCCCTATGCACCCAACCATTCTTCTGCCTTTGCCGTCATCTTTTCTACCTGTTCTCCGCTGGTGCAACTATTTCACTGACCCATAGAACAGCATAAAAAGTCACAGAGGATACTGCCTGGAACAAGACTTCCTCAAACAATGGGGATCACACTCACTGCTGAGCCACAAGAAAGTGGTGCAGCACTCCCAGCCTTATCAGAAAGTAAATTGCCCTTCTTGTCAGATTTCCATAGTGTACGTAACCATGCACCAGTTTCTTGACTAGGAAGGAAGCAGTCAGGTCCCAAAAACCTTGCACCTTCCTGAAAAAGGTCAGACTCACAAGTTATGTTTAGCATAACGGTTGACTATCCCTCCAGCACAATGAAGTCAACTTTCCATTCACAATGATGTGCAACCACCCATTTACTCCAAAAAGGCGGCCAAAACATCAAGACCACACTGTTTCAGAAAGGCTATAAAATTCCTCCAACCTGTGGCAAATGTTTTCCTCATACTGGGCACCAGGGTCCTCCTCAGCAGGCACTGTAAGACTGAAGAAACTGTCCACACCTCCTCCTGCATCTCAGTGGGATGTCTGTCATGTGAGCAAAAACTCAGAAACGCACTAACTGAAAGTGAGAAAAAGCATCAGCAATCTGATTGGAAATTCCTGGTATATGGTTCACAGACAATGTTTTATGTTTATGTTTTATTTGAATTTATTATACCACCTTCTGCAGAGTGTACAACAGTGTCAGAACCAGACGCACAGAAGGAGTCGTGATTCTGATTATGCGGGGCACATCTAGCCCCGCGGGATCAGAATTGTGAACAGCCCTGTACATGCAGGCCGGGACCGCGATTCAGCCCAGCCTGCACGTACAGGCCTTGCCCAGCTAACTCAGTCAGGGCTTTTAAATAGAGCCGTGGCACCATGGCATCTGGTTGCCATGGCACTGTGGCTCCATTTAAAAAACACAATCCCCAGCTGCTGGCACCCAAAGTGCTTTCTACGCAATCCGACCCCCGATCAGGCCTCCCAGGGCCAGGGTTGGGCTGTGGGGAATGCCCTCTGCCCCCTGCTGCCCCTTCGCAGCCCCGGTCTTGCCATTTCCTCTGCATCGGGGAAGTTAGTCCATCTCTGAGGTGGAATAACTTCCCTGTTCAAGTTGCTGGCCCCGGACATACAGCGCTGACATTAGAATCAGCCCTATGTGTTTGGGGCTGATGACCGCCCACTGCCTGCCCTAACGCCACCTCCGATCTACCCTTTTCCCACCCCTGTCTAACTTCCCTGTACAAAGAGTGGGGAAAGAGGACGGGCAGGGAAAGGGCATGAATAGCAGGGATGGACGTCCCAATGGGGAGTCCATCCCTGCTAGTTGTGGCTCAGAATGAACCCCAAAGTGTATTGTGTATAGTGATAAGGAAGAGTACAGGCAAACTCCATCTTTTGCATTCAGCACACATCTTTATTCAGCTCTTCTGAACGTTTTTGATTTTTGAACTTTTTAAACAGCATGTGAAAGAATTGAATGAAATAGATATTTTGGAATTCCCAGTATTTACATACTATTCATCTTCTGTAAGCTGAGCTGTTTGGGGGTTAATTGAATCCAAAGTTATTTTAACTTATGAAAAGTCACCCCAAAATATTTTGCTGCTATTAGTGGAGTATCTCACACATAATATTCAAGTTATGTAGGAAACGTCATCCCTATATTAACAGGAAATGGGATACTACAATAATTATAAAATAATTTTGGGGTCCATATTTTGCTGCTTCACTGCTGTGAAACTTCACTAAAACATCTTATTGCTATACATCTATATTTTTTTTATAAAATCCAGGGGAATACTGTGCTTTCCTTGTGCTGGTTTATTGATTTCAGTAAAATAGATTGTTAAAATTTATATCCCGTGTTTGCAAAACATTAATAAAACCTATTAGTTTTAGAAAAGTGAAGCATAGACAGCACGCCCCTTTAAGCCTGCATGAATTTCAATTAGCATCATTTATGGAGAGACATGCAAGTGATCTATTAGGTTTAACAGTGGCATATGTTCCAATGAGGGGGCTCCTCCCAAGCAAAGTTTTTGCTGAGGGCCCCACATAGTCATGATGGCATGCCCCCCAGGTTGTCCCCCCCATTGTTGTGGTGACGTATCCTTGCGGTGCACCGGCTCGGGTGGAAGTGGCAGCAATCTTGCTTTAATATTTTTTCTTCATTGCCTCCACTCTTATAAAGTTCTAGCAGTTCCGGCAGGTATTATCACCTGGACCGGGAGATTAACAGCTGCTGGGCCTGCTGAAAATATACAAAACTGGTTGTAGTAGGGCGAACATGTTGAAGACAATTTTCCATAAAGCCTTACTGCTACTGTATGGCTCCCTTCTTTCCTTCCCCGCCCCCCTCCCTGTAATCCGAGGGTTGCTTTGGAATTTATGTCACTGCGGTTTAACAGTCTAGGAATGGTTAGATGCATTTAACAAACAAGCTAGGGATCTTCAGTAAACAAATAAGTGCTGTGATGGTTTTCTGATTATCATCAAAATTGTTTTATTATTTCATGAAAATAGCACTAAAAGCCTCCCTTGCCAGGACTTGGGGTCCGATATTCTAAAGGCATTCAAACAGTTAACTGACCTGTAAACTGTGTAAATGCCGCTGAATGGGATATTCAACAGCACTAACATGGTTAGTGCCACTGAATAATCTCAACCAATGCCGATATACGCATGTCGTGGGTGTTCCGGGTCATATCATGGACAGCGACAGCTGCTAACTGGGTAGCAGTGATGTTGCACACTACCTGGTTAGGGACCTGTTGGTAAAACTAGGTAAAGCAAAAGCTGACCTAGTTTTACCTGTGGGAGCTAACCGGGTATCAGTGCAATATCGCTGCTACCCAGTTATCTTCTGCGGCGTCGGAGGCTGTGCGGTGACCCTGGATATTCAATACCAGTTCCTCATATGACTCCGACATTGAATATCCAGGGTTAGAGGTCAGTGGAGATGGCTATGCACTGTAGCAGTACATAACCATCCCAACTGAATATCAGACCCTTGGAGTCTATACTACATACAGAGTGTAATGTCAAGCAGTTGTATAAAACTCTGGTTGCCACATTTAAATAAAAACTTGAAAATTTAGTGTTGATGTCCAGATAGGCAGAGGCACTGGAAATATCTGTATAGCACTCACCACAGCTGCAGTACATACAGTCACTACAGGGATGATTCTACGTAGGGCATGCAGAGAGATACATGCTAGAAATATGCATAAGTCCCTATTCTGAAGGATTTACACATGTGAATAGTCTCTTACACCTGCTCATTGGGCACCTATCCTCCATCCAAAACCCATCCAGACCACATTTCATTGTGTGATACATGGTTAACAATCATTTTAGTGCACTCTAATTCTCCCACTTGTGTGGTAATGATTACCAAAGGCCCACAGAAGTAACGCACAATGAAATATGCATTAACCACGTACATGTAATGCATAAATCAGGCCCCAGTGTCTGTTTGTTGAATAATAAAGGGTGCACTGACTTCACTAATGTTACAGGAGTATTGGGAAGAACTGAGTTTTGAATTCCCTGGTTCTCAGCCTGATGTTCTAACTACTAGGTCAGGTTATCCTCGACACCTGATAATCAGGGGTTTAAGAAACCAGCATCAGACCCATTCTTCCCATTCCCTGTAGTTCTTTTTTTTTTAATTTTTTTTTTTTATATTTTCCAGCAAAAACAAACAAAAGAGAAAAAAAGAGCCAGAATACAACAAATTAAAATACACAATTCTTTTCTGTAACATGAGATACTCAAAAACTAAACACAGACCACCCCACCCTGTCCCTCCCATTATCCTATGATCATCAGGAGCCAAATGAAAAAAGAAAAAATCATAAAACTTCTGCAAGCCTACAAGGCCTGCAAGGGCTATATAAGAGCCAATACTCCACTGCAGAGAACATAGGCGCAAATGTGCCACCATGCATATCTACCAATCTCAGTAGTATTTTCCCAATTAGGAATAACAGGAAAGGGCCACTCCTAACATGGAGCTAATTCAGACTTACAGTCCCTTTATAAGGACGAGATGCCAAATTGCTAATTGAAAAATGACCGCAAATCAGGAGAGAGTGGCCCTGAGTACCAGCACCACCCAATACAATTCTATGTTTAAGCCCAGTGCAACTGAATGTTAGGTCAGTCCTGCACCACATATCCCAAGTTGTTGACATTTCCTTGATGAGACTAACACTTATTCTCATCTGCATATTGAACGTATGCCTACAGCCCCCTCCATCCATTGTGAACCTTGCTTTGGCAAAAGCCATAGTATAGGCCAGACAAACAGGGAAACTTCTCCCCCTTCCTCCTATTAAAACCCAAGCTTCCAGCGAGCAAGTCTAGGCGGTTATTTTTCCATGAAAGCTGAACTAAAGTTTCTATCAGTATGAACAATATGCTTTGCTTGAAGGAACACTGGTAGTATTCCTATTGTACAATTCACTTTAGGAGTGATAAACTTACTTATATCTTCAAGACGACCCCACCAAGACAGACTGACGACCACGCTACTGTGTATAATTAGAACTCATTAAGTCAAAGAGGGTGAATGAGATTATAGCATGAACCTAGCTATGAACCATATGGATAATAAACTTACTGAGTCTTGAGCAATACCCTTGGAAGAAAGGGAAAATCAAGACAAAGAATAAAAAAAACCTGGGCGGGGGGGAACCACATTCCATCCTGAAATGGCCATTACCTTACTCTTATAATGGGCAGTAGAAATTCCTTTAAAATTGGGCCTGTGTAACAAATTTCAATAACTCCATTACATTCAAGTGTGTCTCTTACAGTAATGAGATGTCAACATTCCTATCCTACCATACAGAATAGAACATTCCTCTTGGTAGCAACTATTAATACCATTAACATTCCAGTAACTAATCTTAAAGAAAACGTACTGAATATAACTCTGAATTATCAGTCATAAGTTACAGAAATAGATCAATATGTAACCTTTAGTTTAACATTGTAGAACAACTTCTTAAGCGCCTAAAAAGTATGGCTGCATCTATAGCCCAAAGAAAGAGGCCCTGTCATATGATCGAACAACCAACCCTAAAAAGGAACAGAAAACATTTCCCAAAGCCACCTAAAACCAGGGGGGCTATATAACACACAAAACATAATGGGTGAGCCCACTAGGACAAGACAGACATGGAGGGCTCAGTGACCCAACACTCTCACACTTCTGCAATACAACACATATCGCATCTTGCCCACCTCCCTTCTTAAAAGTAAAAATAATATTTACAAACAAGACTGAATAAATGTCCCAGAAAATAGCAGTGTGACACGCTTATATGCCACTTCTGCGTGGAAAGCTTGCCTTCACACGACCTCAGACCAGTTGAACGCTCATAATAATAAGCACCATAAAACTGTGGCAAGCAGAAGATGCAATATATCCTTCACTGCATCATCACCGACTCCTTATCCTCCAGAAATGCACATAGATCTCCAGGATCATCAAAAGTCTTGGTCTGGTTATGCAATGTGACTTTCATGCAGGCAGGATATAGCAGTCCAAAACAGGCCTTCAGTTGTATCAATCGTGGATGCAATGCCAAAAGACTCTTTCTCTGATCCACAGTCGCCTTCGCGAAGTCAGGAAAGAACAGGAGTTTATGCCCCTGGTACTCCAAAGCTGTAAGTGCTCTAGCTGCTCCCATTATTTGCAACACTTTGTTGAAAATGCAAGACTTTCAAGATGATTGGGCGTGGACGCTTGTTCATGGCCCCAAACTGCATAGGCACTCTATGGGCATGCTCGATCTCGAACGGCATAGTGAAATGCAGCTTTAACACACCTGGAATCATAACCTGCAGAAAGGATATCAAGTCATGCCCTTCTGCTCCCTCAGACACTCCTAGTATGTTGTTTCGCCGGGAGCGATTATATTGCCATCTTCCACCTCTCTTTGCTTCTCAACGGCCTCGAGCCTCTCCCCATGTGACGTCACCACCTTCTCTACCTTCTCCAAATGAGTCATATTAGATTCCAATGAAGATCTTAAAGCTTTAATATCTTCCAACATTGCACTTAGCGATTCTCCATTAGCTTTGACCATTTCTTTAACTGCCTGAATCTCAGCCAAGATCTCCTGCAAGGTCTCAGGGCTATCTCGGATGACCGCCATCTTGTGAGGTGAGAGAGGTTCCGTCTTGATTCTCTTTGCACTAGCATTTTGAGAGAGCTGGAAATCTATCCACATCTGCTTGGAGCCCGACATATCCGGGATCGAATGGCAACCAAGTAGGTAGGAACTAGTTGATCAAATATTGCAGAAAATAAGGATTCTGGTCTTTTGCCCTCTGAAGCACCACTAGGACAAGACAGACATGGAGGGCTCAGTGACCCAACACTCTCACACTTCTGCAATACATCACATATCGCATCTTGCCCACCTCCCTTCTTAAAAGTAAAAATAATATTTACAAACAAGACTGAATAAATGTCCCAGAAAATAGCAGTGTGACACGCTTATATGCCACTTCTGCGTGGAAAGCTTGCCTTCACACAACCTCAGACCAGTTGAATGCTCATAATAATAAGCACCATAAAACTGTGGCAAGCAGAAGATGCAATATATCCTTCACTGCATCATCACCGACTCCTTATCCTCCAGAAATGCACATAGATCTCCAGGATCATCAAAAGTCTTGGTCTGGTTATGCAATGTGACTTTCATGCAGGCAGGATATAGCAGTCCAAAACAGGCCTTCAGTTGTATCAATCGTGGATGCAATGCCAAAACACTCTTTCTCTGATCCACAGTCGCCTTCGCAAAGTCAGGAAAGAACAGGAGTTTATGCCCCTGGTACTCCAAAGCTGTAAGTGCTCTAGCTGCTCCCATTATTTGCAACACTTTGTTGAAAATGCAAGACTTTCAAGATGATTGGGCGTGGACGCTTGTTCATGGCCCCAAACTGCGTAGGCACTCTATGGGCGTGCTCGATCTCGAACGGCATAGTGAAATGCAGCTTTAACACACCTGGAATCATAACCTGCAGAAAGGATATCAAGTCATGCCCCTCTGCTCCCTCAGACACTCCTAGTATGTTGTTTCGCCGTGAGCGATTATATTGCCATCTTCCACCTCTCTTTGCTTCTCAACGGCCTCGAGCCTCTCCCCATGTGACGTCACCACCTTCTCTACCTTCTCCAAATGAGTCATATTAGATTCCAATGAAGATCTTAAAGCTTTAATATCTTCCAACATTGCACTTAGCGATTCTCCATTAGCTTTGACCATTTCTTTAACTGCCTGAATCTCAGCCAAGATCTCCTGCAAGGTCTCAGGGCTATCTCGGATGACCGCCATCTTGTGAGGTGAGAGAGGTTCCGTCTTGATTCTCTTTGCACTAGCATTTTGAGAGAGCTGGAAATCTATCCACATCTGCTTGGAGCCCGACATATCCGGGATCGAATGGCAACCAAGTAGGTAGGAACTAGTTGATCAAATATTGCAGAAAATAAGGATTCTGGTCTTTTGCCCTCTGAAGCACCACTCTTACATGTCCATCTTGACCAGATACCAGATTCCGCACCCCTATAGTTCATTTTTTTAAAAATCAATAATGTAAAAGAGATATGCTTGGTTTTAACAGTTCTCCCATATAGATTAATTTTTTGCTTGCATTTCATTCAAAATAGAGAGGTGAAGCATATTGGAGGTCTAAAGTGATATAACTGTGTGTCACATGTATTTCAAGATTTACATTGGTTACTAATCTAATATAGAATTAAATTTAAAGTATTATTTTTCATTTTGAGACTCTGATGTAATCAAAGCTCTTTAGTTACAAAATAGATGGATAATTATGTTACTCAAATTTCTCTACTTTCCACTGAATATTGGGAATTCAATATACAAGCCCGTGATGGGGTATATAGGAAATTGCCCATTCCTTTCCAAAGGGATTATCAGCAGTCCTCCTTAAAAGGGTCTATAGCTCAGAATTCAAGGCCTGGAGGTCATGACTCAAACAGAGGGATTAAGAATCCAGCTATGTGCACAAGGGAGAAGAGAGGCCCATGGAGACAGGAAGCTCCTTCCAAGCAGTGGTGGGAGAGAGGACTGACTGGAGTTTGTGCTGAACTTATGTCTGTGCTTTAAATTGTGGGTCGGGGGAAGAGCACTGAGAACTAGCCTTGTGAAGATAACAAGCTGGGAGTGATTTCTGGCTCACTGAAGGGAAATACAAGTATTTTTTGTTTGGTCCTGGACTGTTGTGTGCCTGGTACTTTTAAAGCCCTTTGCCACTGCATGCCACGCTATACCACATATGGTGGCAGAGGAGGGATTTCCTCTAACCACGTGACAGAAGGAAAATCCATGTATCTCCAGGACTGTGCCTCTCTGCAGCAGGGCGAGATTTTTTTGTTATTGTTTTTTGTTATTTTATTATGGGCTAAAAGGATTAGCCTCACCCTAGCTAGAGAGATTGAAGAAAGTTCTAGTCAGTGATAAAAGACATGGTTTTGTTTTGGCCATTAGGGCCACTAAATGCTGGAGCTGAAATACTGCAGAGTTAACTCAGCTGCAGAAGAGGAAGACGTGGTTGTGTTTTTGTAAGAAAACAGTGATAAACCAGAATGGAATGGCTTTACAGATTCTGGCAGAAGGGCAGCAGCAAGAACAACAATGTCAACAGCAGCTACAAAATCTTATTCAGGCACAAGGGGAGCTACAGAGGAGTTCCTTGGCTCAGTTGACTCAAGCCCTACGGACACTCCCTCTCTACTTAACACTAGCACTACTTAACACTAGAAGCCCCAAAAGGCATTTCACCTAGAAACCCCAAAGTGCGTCAATTGACGCATTATCACGATGACTGTGTTTAGCATGAAATGCAGATGTGAATTAATGTGAAGTTACTTATTTGTTAAATACGTGCAGTATGTGACATCATTACATGACATCATCATGTGTTTATTGTTTGTAATGTCAGAGTAAAACTGTAAACAGTGATTGAGATGTGTCACCTAGTGGGAACATGAATTTATACCTAGAAGCCCCAAAGTATGTCAATTGACACATCCAAGACAATTGAGTGTGTCAATTGACGTACTTTGGGGCTTCTAGGTATAAATTCATTTTCCCACTAGGTGGTAAATCTGTCATTAATTTTTGATGCACATATTTGAACATCTTGACTTTGCTAACAAAGTCATGGAACATGACTGACATGGTTCCAGCAGTAGCGCTGGTATACAACTTTGAAGATGCATTTGCGTCAATTGACACACTTTGGGGCTTCTAGTGTTAAAATGACCGCAGAAGATGAATCATCACTTTTTGGTGAACTTTGAACAAACTGCCTGCATGGCCGGGCAGCCTGAGGCAACATGGACTACTTACTTGGGGAATCTGCTGATGGGTAGCAGTCAGGCTACATTCCAGGGTGCCAACCCTGATGGACGAACTACATATTGTGATAAGGAAGCTTATCATAGCTCAGGTAGGAGCTATAGAAAAGATGATGTGACTCTGAACAAGCAACCTGTCAGTTCTGGTAGAAGCAAGAAAACAGAGTTTTCACATAAAAGACTACCAGTCCCAGAATGCACCAGGTTTCCAGCAGCCATGAGAGGGGCTGAAGTGAGAAAATGTGTGTGCAATCAAGAGAGCTATGAGGTAATCCCTAAGCACTCATCTCAAAGGGCAGGGCCTGATTCAACACAGCTGCGCTGTGTTAGGGAGGAGCACACATTAGAACAGAATAAGAATAGAGCTTATTCTACAGATAACAGCTTCAGACACAGCTTCAGGAAGGGAGACAGCTACAGCAACAGCTACAAGCACCAGCATCACCTGGAGAAGCAGAAGCCAAGCCAAGCGGATAGAGAGAGAAGGAAACTCTCTGGAAGGAAGAGAAGAAAGACCATTGGCAGGTTTGGGAGAGTCCAAGGCAGTACCCATACTGGGAGGTATTCCAAGTGCCAGCAGAGTCCATTGGACTGGAGTCAGCCAGAGGAATGGAATGGCAGAGATAGGAATCACCAGTGGCTACCTAGGAGAGAGAAGACTGCACGTGGAAGGGACTTTCAGACCTATGCCAGAAGGTATGTGAGGAAAGATCCAGTGTCCAGGGATCAAGATTGGAAGGCTGGACATCAGAATTGGATTACATACTGGCCAGGCTATACAGAGAGGAATTATGATAGCAGGAGAGGCTCAGGTATGAACACTGATCCAGACCCTATCCATAATAGTGAATGGCAGCAAGGGAATAAGCATTCTCATGATAGTGCCTTAATGAAAGACTCGTCTGTGCCAATGTATGATAGTGACCCTATGCTGATTGATGAAGGGGGAGATACAGCAGATTAAACTATTCATTACATGGACTGTTCTTTATCCAAGTGCTATTGCTAGCTTTCTGTGAGCAAACACATCAGCCATCACAAAGAAACCTAACTTTGTTCTTTATTTCCATTTGCAAACAGCTCCTAAAGCAGGATTTGGGTTCACACAGTAGCAGCCAGCCAGCTAAAGGGTTTCAGCTGGTCAATTGATAGTAATTAAAGCTGCACCTGATTGTGTGTGTGAGCAAGGGAGAATCACTGCTGGGATCTGCGTGGAAAATAAGCAGAAGTTAACCTAACAAACAAAGTTTATTCATTTCTTTGTGCCTTTTTATTTGGTAATTATTTGCTAAGAAAACATTAGCTAATTGCCTGACAAGTTGAAGGTTGTTTTCTGATTTGCTTTGTGACTTTATGTTATCCATTTAAACACTGCAAGCAAGTAACCTCATTTATATTGCTACCAAGCATATTTGTGCTGGGTGAATTAAACCCCATCAATAAAAGAAGTATTTTATTGGCCTTACCACTTGTATCACAACTCAATTATTGTCTTCAGCTGTGTTTGGGAGTGAAAGAACTACATTACCCACAATACCTTGCAAGAATCATATGAATATATGCATCGTCAAGATTGTGTAAGTTCTCACCCTAGGCAGCCGTCTGACAATATGCAGCTGTCAAAGCCACCATATTGGTATGACTATACCAGAGGCCTACCACCAGTGTTTCAGAAAAGGGGGGATTCCAGGTAGAAGAGGGCCCTTGAAGGTTCCTCTGTCGATTGAAGGAGCTCCATGGAAGTGGCTGCAACTGGAGGGAAAGACGGGGCATAAGATAGTCAAGATTGTGCTCCTGAAGTAATTTGTAGAGGGCTTGACCTCTGTGATGATGCAGAGGATACTTTAACACCACAAGCTTACACTGGAGAGTGCACTGGAAACAACAGAAGGGTACCATGAAGCCCAGCAGGAGACAGAAGTGGACACTGAGAAGGTCAACCATTGGCCTGGGAGGACAAAAGGGGAAGCTAGTGCAGATGTTGGCTCCCATATTTCGAACTTCAGTCACCTCCTAGGCGAGGGCATGGGCCCAGCCACAATCCCTTCACCTGTTTTAGGTGTGGAGTCCGGGGACATTTAACCTGGGAACAATGTTCCCTCTAATTTTCTGTAGGCTGTGTGCGCATAAAATATCAGCTGTGCGGCTTTTGAAGGAAGGTTAAATTTTTGTGCGCCACATAACGACACTCGGAGTTATATACTTTAAAATTTGATTACACGTCAGAATACAGTATGTACACCACATTGATTGCACTAGAAAATATTGTAGAACTTGTGAAAACCATAAATACAGAACTTCTTTTAAATTTTAAGATGTCTGTGTTGTTTTCTATCAGAATCAGAACTGTAATTTTTGTGCGCTCTGTTATAAAGTATGTGCGCTCACTCGGCGAGGTGTGTGCGCGCGCACTCGCGCACAGCTTAGAGGGAACAGTGCCTGGGAATATCCCCTGGGTATGGAGGAGCCAATAAATGTTAGCCTAACTACCCCTCACACCTGTGCTTTTGTAGACATTCCAGTGGATCTTGAGGGGATCTGCCTCTAGGCTTTGATAGACTCAGGGAATGTGCGGAACCTTAAAGTGATTTCACGTTGATTATGAAAGACTGTAACATTGGTCTGTGTGCATGGAGACCAGAGGCATTATCCAACAGCATAGGTTTCACTCAAGACTCTGGCAGATCATGACATGTTTGAGGTCATAGAGCTGCCCTGGCTTCCATACCCAGTAGTGATTGGCCGAGACTACCCAAGCTTCTTGGCAATATGGGCCTGGCTAAATGATGACTCCATTAAATTGAACCAGGAACGTTACACAAAGGTTTTCTTCATAGAAGACCTGGATCTGTACTGTATATCAAGAATCCCAAGCCTGCTAAATCCTGGAGTCAGCATCACCAGGAGAAGCTACGCTACCATCAGAATCTAGGCACGGCTGTAGAAAAGGGGCCCATCCTTAATTCCAGATGTTCAATGCACGGTCATATGCCGTCCCAGCATTGAATATCTGGGTTTGCTGCAGATGCCTGGAAGATGCAGTAGCTACCCGGGCAACAGTGATAATGCATGCTGTCTGGTTATCTCCTGCGGCTAAAAGATAGGCAAGGATTTTCCTCACCTATCTTTTAGTGTCCGGTCCCTAACCAGGCAGCATGCAATATCACTGCTGCCCAGTTAAGGACTGTCACCATCTCTGCTCCTCCCCGGAAGACCCCCGACATACCCCGATGCTAAGCGGTTAGCACCGGGGCATGTAAGGGAGGTAATTGTGGATATTCAGCGGCACTAACCATTTTAGTGCCATTTAATATCCTGATTAGAGACATTTACATGATTTGGGCTGTAAAGTCTGTAAATGCCTTTCAAATATCAGGCCCAAGGAGTCCAAGGAGAAAGAGCCTAGTGAAGACATCCCAGATGTAGTGACCCAAGCATACTATTCCTCCTCCCAGAGTGGAAGGTGGAGGGAGACCCAGGGAGCTTCAAAAGAGCCAGCAAGAGGATGAGTACCTTAAATATGCCCGAGAGTGTTTATTGGAAGTAGATGGGGTTCCGGTAGGCAGTGGAGACTCCCCTAAAAGAACCTTTCCCTATTTTGTGCTAAAGGGAGATTTGTTATGTAGAGGGCCAAGGGTTCCCTAGAGGGGGAGAAAGTAGAACAACTTGTAGTTCCCTGATGCTGTCATTAGCAGGTGCTATCGTTAGCACATAATCATTTGTTAGAGGGACATCTGGGGCGTAAACATTAGAACATACTTTACCTTGATTTTTCTGGCCCGAGTCCATAAGCAGGTGCAGTTGTATTGCCAGTCATGTCCTACCCACCAACTTCACAACCCCCGCCAGTGTCAGATCTGCCCATCTAGTGCCTATGCCCATCATTGAAACCCCGTTCAAGGGGGGCGGAGCCCGATGTCCAGCGGGATGGTCGCATAACGCTGAGGCTCCCGAGAGGCCTGCTCAGAATCCTGAATTAACACCGGACATACTTGAACTTCTGCTCTGATCTTGCCGGGGCACATTGGTGAGATGGCGGGGACCAAACCCACGCGCCTGGAATTTGGATCTCCAGCGGCTTCTCACGGCAAACGCTCCAAAACTGAACCCCCGTCCCCGCAGAAGGGGCTGGCTTTGCGCGAGGGCCCCGAAATGCAGCAGGAAATCCTCGCAGAGATTAGAGGGGTTAAGGACCTCGTGCAGTCAAACGGTGAAGCACTCCGAGCGCTGCGGGAAGATCTTGGTGTACTGCAAGGCAGGCTCGAGGGGCTCTCTTCGCGTCAGGACAAAATGGAGAGCATATTAGACTCCCATGCGGTCCGGCTGTCCAAACTCGACAAAGTTGAACGTCAGGTGCGGGCCTTGCAGAAAGAAGTGGAAGATGGCAATAATAGAGCGCGCCGCAATAACCTACGACTCGTGGGCATACCGGAGGGAGCGGAATCGGGAGACATGAAGGAGTTTTTATGTAAAATCCTCCCTTCCCTGCTCCAAATCACCTTTACCAAAGAATTGGAGATCGATCGCGCTCATCGTGTACCCACAAACATAACGCTCAACAGGAAGACCCCGCGGCCTATCATCTTTCGACTTTTGAGATATCAACATGTGGAGCAAATTCTCAGTGCCTCTCGGGCAAAGGGCCATATGGAGTTTGAGAGCCACAAGATCTCCTTCTATCCTGACTTGGCTAAACCCACGGTCGACCGCCGAAAGCGCTTTCTGGAATTCCGGCCGAGGCTTCAACAACTACAAGCACGCTATGGCCTGCTGTACCCGGCCAAGCTCCGAGTCACGCTTCCCAATCAGACAAGAACATTTGAGGACCCTGATCTACTAGCGGAGTTTTTGGATTCTAAAGAAGCCGACTTGATGCGCTGACTTCCAGAATATTCCTGCAAGTATTCTCATATCCGCTGTTACCTGCCATATTGGATTTGCCGCGGCTCAGCAAAGAGTCTGTCGAAGGCGGTTGTTGCCTTATTTTGATGATAGCTGTGACCCGACTCCATCTACCCACAGTAGCCTCGATGAGTATCAGAGACAGTGCTAATTATGGACTCTGGTGTTTCTTTTCTTTTTTTTTATGTCTCTATCTTCCTCTCTAGGGCCTCCTCCCGCAGACATATGGTCGCCATATTCATTGGGGGTTTTGCTTCTTCTCTAAGTTACTTTGGTACATACTTTTCAATATGGGGTGTATTAGCCAGCATACTCGGTGATTATGTCATTGTTGTACAGATTCTGATTATGTTGTATGTTTTCAAGCGCCCTTACCTAAAATGTCTATTGCCGATTGATGGCACCATGTAAGATTTTCTCATTGAACGTAAAAGGAATCAATAATCCGATAAAACGGAAGAAAATCCTAAGCTATCTAAGTCATGAAGCTGCGGACCTGATTTTCCTCCAAGAAACGCATTTAAATTCGAAGGAAACTCTTAAACTCAATATTAAACCTTACATGGTGGCCGCCTATTCCCCAGCCGTTTCTAAGAAATGTGGGGTTGCCATACTGGTTAGGAAATCTCTGCATGCTACTATTATTGCGACTAGCTCAGATACAGCAGGTAGATGGTCCAGAGTTCACCTCAAGATAGGTAACCTTGAAGTTACATGTATATGCCTTTATGCTCCTAATGTGGATGACCCTGCCTTTTTTGCTACCATTGCTCAGGTTGCGCAGGCCTCTGCTAATACTTCATTGATAATAGGGGGGGATTTCAATTTAGTTCTTGATCCCCTGATTGACAAACAGCCGCCTAGGACAAGTGGTCCCCCCAAGAGTCACACCACGCTTACCTCTGTGATCAAAGATCTTGCTTTAGTTGATCTATGGAGGTTACTACACCCCAATGAGCTTGACTTTACCTTCTTCTCTTCCCCTCACAAATCCCAGTCTCGCATAGATTTCTTTCTAATATCAAAACTGTTAGTTCCTCAGGTGGACACTGCAAAGATTCACTCCCAACATATTTCAGATCATGCTGCTATTTCTTTTCAATTACACACTACTGCACCCCAAGGGAATTCGGGGGCCTGGTTCTTTGATAGAGCCCTGTTAACTCAGCCAGAGTTCCAGTTAGAAATTTGAGCAGCCATACAGGATTACTTCCATTTTAATTTACCCCAGGATACTGCAAATTGGGCTTGGTGGGAGGGTTTCAAAGCGGCCATTCGAGCAACGATTACTAGCTATCAAATTCGCCTGCGGAAACAACGCAAACAACAGCTACTCATACTAGACCAACAAATCAAAGCAGGCGAACGAGTTCTAACTTCACGTACTGATCCATGCGTCTTAATTCGCTTACAGCGTCTCCGTTTTCAATATAATGCCATCCTCTCAACTGCAGCTTCTAAGAGTATTGAGCTTCAACGAGGGACATACTATCGTGAAAGCAACCGAGCCGGTCGACTTTTAGCCAACGCCTTGAAAGGTCAAAAAGAAGCCAAACGCGTAGCGGCCCTTCGAGCCCCACAGGGAGGGGGTATACTGACCACAGACTACGATATTGTAGAACTCTTTCGGGATTTCTATACCCGTCTATATCAATCTGAATGTGAGTTCTCATCAGAGACCTTCGAGCGATTGTTTTCTGGTATTCAGCGGCCGACCCTCTCTGAAGCTGATAGGGATGCGCTGGATGAACCCTTCTCTACTTCAGAGATCCAATCTGCCCTAAAACGAACAGCCTCGGGTCGAGCCGCAGGGCTTGATGGTCTCCCGACCGAATTCTACAGAACGTTCAGTGCAGATTTAGTTCCCTACTTAAAACTCTATTTTACTGCCCTTGCGGTAGATACATCCTCTTTGGGATCCTTTTCTGCAGCTAATGTGGTAGTATTTGAGAAAGAAGGCAGAGACCCGCTGCTAACCGCCAACTACCGTCCAATCTCCCTACTTAATGCCGATTATAAGATCTTCGCAACGATCTTGGCCACCCGGCTATCTGACAGGATGGCCACCCTAATCCATCCTGACCAATGCGGTTTTATACCCGGCCGATCCACCGCTGACAATGCTCGGACCCTGTGCCATGTGCTATCCAGTGCTGCCAATTTAGACCACCCATGGGTGGGTCTTTCCCTAGATGCTGAAAAAGCCTTTGATCGCCTAGAATGGCCCTTCTTATTTGCAGTTCTCCGATGGTATGGCTTTGGGGAGGGCTTCCTCCGATACCTCCAAGTCATGTATACTCAACCTGTTGCCAGTATTTGTGTAAATGCCATTAAGTCTCAGCCTTTTAATCTCCAAAGAGGCACGCGTCAAGGTTGCCCCTATCACCAATGCTCTTTGATCTAGCTCTTGAACCCCTCGCCCTCCTTATTAGACAGTCCGCACGTATTCGAGGTGTCCCCTTCAGTCACAGAGAGATTAAACTCTCTGCATATGCAGATGACCTTATGCTCTTCGTATCCCTTGATTCGGTTCCAGCTGTCTTGGATCTGATTGATGGATACTCGCAATTATCGGGCTATAAAATTAACTGGACCAAATCTGTAGCATTCCCACTGAACCGCTGGGTACATGAGGCTGACATGCAGGCCTTTCCTTTCCTTTGGCAATCCCGCATGGTGAAATATCTTGGGGTCCATTACTGTTCTCCTTTAGAAGACACCATTAGTTTTAATGCCAAAGAGGTAGTCTCCAAAGTCCGTGCGCTCACAAATCGTTGGTCTCCCTTATCCCTTACATGGTGGGGCCGCCTAGAAACTGTGAAAATGATGATAGTCCCCAAAGTGAACTACATTTTAGAAATGCTGCCATGCTTACTCCCGCTACACACCTACAAAGATATTGAGGGCCTTCTCGTCCGCTATCTCTGGCAGGGCAAACCACCAAGGATAGCTAAACAAAAACTACAGTCTGCAAAGGAACTAGGGGGTACCAGATTTCCTGATTTTCTCAGATATCATCAAGCCTTCCTACTTAAACAAGGTGCCCGATGGCTAGATGCCTCAACAGACAGCAGACCAGTTTGGCTTGATATAGAAGAGGAGCTTAGTAGCCCAATTCCGTTGATCCATCTCCCCGGTATGTCCCATCAAGTAGACATCCGCCATCCCCCAATGATTGTCGATACTCTTGCGGCCTTTAACACTCTCATTCTATCACTGGGCCCAAACGTATGTCCTCAGGACGGACTCCCGCTGTGGAATAACCCCAGAATTCAAGTCCTAAATAGAACGATAGCATGGAAACCCTGGTACTCTAGGGGGATATGGACACCCCAACAGCTTTTCTCTGCAGCTCGTTGGAAAACCTTTTCTGATTTACAAAAGGAATTTGCGTTACCAGTGAAACATTACTTTCAATTGATGCAGCTTCAACACTGCCTCAAAAGTGCTCAAATCATGCCGCCCTCTGTCCCTACTGAGGACGGGCTATTAGAACTAGTTCACTCTATTAGTAGTACACATGGGGTAGCCTCTAACTTTTATAAACTATTATGTCAGGGTACAGATACCGCCACTTGTAGAGCCCAACAAGCCTGGGAGCGCGAACTGCAAACCACTTTAACCCCTGTGCAATGGAGCGTTTTCTGGAGCAAAGTAGTGCGGGTTTCCCGGTCTGCCTCAGTTACCCAAACTCTCTTCTTTTTTGCACATAGATGCTTTTATACTCCAGAAAAAATAGCCAAATGGAACACAACTGCTAGGGACCAGTGTTGGTCTTGCCATACTGCTGTGGGAACCCTCGCTCATGTTATTTATGAATGTCCTCAACTACAGGTTTACTGGGGGCGGGTCTGGGGTCGTATTCAATTTATCTTACACCTTCACGAGCCTCTTTCTTGGAAGATTGTGGGACTCCGCTCAGTGGCGGAGGTCCCCTCTCTTCCTAAGAAGGGTGGCTTTCTCCTTGATTTCATGCTGGGTATAGCCTTATGTTTAATCACGAGGAATTGGAAGGATAGCTCTCGACTTACTGTCAATGAATGGTGGAACCTCGTCTGCTTATATAGTAAATATGAGCAGATATCTCGGAGAGCTATTCCCCATACCCAAACTCACTCTCGCTTGTCTAAATGGCAGATGCTCAATGATTATGTACAATCTGCTCATTGCTCCGACATGTCTGTTTAATGTACACTCATCATGTTTCAGATCACCGTTAGGTTTTGTAACACAATAATGTCAGTACACGCCCGCTTCGGGAATGATTAGTTCTCTAGAGAAGAAGCAGGGGGGAGGGGGGTGGCAGGGGTTTACTTTGGTGTATGTATCACATTCTATGTATCTGTCTTTAGCTGTATGTCTTCCTTTCCTTTGTTGTTATAAAACGAAAATAAAGAATTAAAAAAAAAAAGAAACCCCGTTCAAAAGAGTGGCCATGAATCTGGTAGGGCCCCTGGAGTGAACCATCCGAGATAACAAGTATATTTTAGTAATACTGGACTACATAACCAGATATCCGGAGGCCATTGCTCTGAGAAATATGAGGACTACTAAGACGTGAATGCCCTCTGGGAAGTCTTTTCTTAGGTGGGAATACAATGCAAGATCCTCACAAACCAAGCAACACCCTTGCTATCCAGGGTGATGAAGCAAGTGTGTTCCTTGGTAAAAGTTAAGATGCTACAAAGGTCATTATATCACCCAAAAATGGATGGCCTGGTCGAGCGATTCAATAAAACTCTGGAAACAGATGTTTAAAAAGTTTGTGCAGGAGGACAGGAAAAAATAGGATATTTTCCTACCCTACTTGATATTTGACATTTGTGAGATGCCTCAGAGTTCCATGGGTTTTTTGCCTTTTGAATTGCTCTTCAGATGATGGCCAAGAGGCATATTAGATGTAGTAAAGGAAACCTGGGAAGAACAAACCCGTGCTGGGCGTAATTTGGTGGAATACATTATACAAATTCAAGATCACATGAGGAAAGCTTAAGAGGTGGCCAAACTTTGTCTGGAAAAAGTCCAAGCTGAACAGGCCAAAGGCCACAACCGAGCAGCTATGCACTGGACCTTCCAACCAGGCGACAGAGTTTTAGTCTTGCTGCCCTTGTCCAACATCAAGTTACTCTGTAAATGGCAGGGGCCCTATGAGGTGGAAAAGAAAGTGGGGCTAGTTAACTAAAAAAATTACCCAGCCAGATAAACAGAAGAAGGCCAAAATTTCCCATATTCATATGCTGAAAAAGTAGACTCTAGTGACGGCTGTGGTGGTACAGGGAAATGATTTTGGGCCAGAAATTTCAAGCCCATCGGATCCAGCTCAAGTCCCAATTGGAGACCAGCTCTCTACTGCCCAGAAAAGATATCTACAAGATTTTATCCAGCAGAACTTAAAAGTGTTCTCCACCTGCTCGGGATGAACCCACCTCATTTGTCATGAAATCGTTACTGACCCTTGGGGTGGTTATCTGGCAATGACCATATCTGATTCCGGAGATCTGCTCTGTGTTTTAACTTTGTAGAGGTTTCACAAGCTGGTATAGAATAAAGCTGATTTTGTTTTCCATGAACTGCTGCCTCTTCTGTGTTTTAAAAAACTACTACTACCACTGAAAACTCTTTCCCACTGCCACACTACCACACAGGCAGACAACAGTTCAGGGCCAAACATAAACCACTTATATTCTTTCAGAAATCCTGCACACTTTTTAACATCTGTTTCAGAGTTTTATTGACTCGCTTGATGAGGCCATCCTTCTGTGGGTGATATACTGATGTTTGCAACATCTTGACCTTCACCAAGGCACACTCTTGCTTCATCACCTTGGATAGAAACAATGTTCCTTGATCTGTGAGGATCTCATTGGGTATTTCCAACCATGAGAAAACTTCCCAGAGGGCATTCACAATCATAGTAGTCTTCATATTCCTTAGAGCAATGGCCTCCGGGCATTGGGTTGTGTAGTCCCATATAACTAAAATATACTTGTTACCTCAGGTGGTTCACTCCAAGGGTCCTACAGATCCATGACCACTCTTTCAAATGGAGTTTCAATGATAGGCATAGGCACTAGAAGGGAAGTTGGACTCTGGAGGGGTTATGAAGTTGGTAGATGGGGAATGACTGGCAATATAACTGCACCTGTTTATGGATCTCTGGCCATAAAAATTGGGCCAAAACACTTTCCAGTGTTTTCTCCACTCCCAAGTGTCCCCTCTAATAAATGGCTATGGGCCAATGATAACACCTGCTGAAAACAGGGCTGGAGAATTATCAGTTGTTCTACCTTTTCCCCCTCTAGGGTAGCCTTGGCCACTCTGTATAACAAATCTGCTTTTAACACAAAATAGGGAAAGGTCCTTACAGGGGATTCTCCATTACCTACTGGAAACTCACCCACCTCCAAAAACAGCTCTCGGGCATCTTTAAGGGACTCATCCTCTTGCTGGGCCCTCCTGAAGCTCCCTCAGTCTTCCCCCAGCCCCAATCTGGAAAGGGGACAATTTTATTTGGGTTACTACTACAGAAACATGAGCTATTCCCAGGTGTTTCTTCCTAGGCTCTCCCTCCCTGGATTCCACTTCCATAGTCGCCCCCAGATTCCTTTGATAGCGTAACTTTGCACAGCAACGCCAACTCCAGGACTTAGCAGGCTTTGGATTCTTAACATATAGGTCTGGGTCTTACAGGAGGAAAATCTCTGGGAAATCTTCCTGGTCTGACTTAGTGGAGCTGTCAGTTAGTCGGGCCCATATCGCTCTGAAGTTTGGGGTAGTTTTGGCTGATCACCACTGGATGCAGGAGCCAGGACAGCAATACAACCTCAAACGTGGCTTGCCCTGACGGACTCTTACATGAAACCTGTGCCATAGGATACTGCCACTGGCCTCTATGCACACATGTCAGTGCTGACTTTGTGTAATCAATTTTAAATCAAGTTACTGTTTCCCGGTGAATGAGGGTCCGCACACTTCCAAAGTTTATCAAGGTCTAGAGGCTGATCCCCTTGAGCTCCACTGAAATCACAAAGTTCTGGGCCCCTGGGTGAGAAGTGTCCACATAGCGCAGGTGTGAGAGGTGATTAGGCTGATATCCATGGGTTCTTTTGTACCCAGAGGACATTTCTGAGCAAAGTGTCCCCAGGCTGTACACCTAAAACAGGTGAAGGGGTCATGGCTGAGGCCATGCCCTCACCAAGGAGGTGACTTTAGGGGACGGAATATGGGAGTTAACATCCATTCTGGCTTCCTCTTCCGTCCTCAAGGGCTAATGGCTAATGACTTCTTCCCTCTCTCACTGTACACTTCAATCACCAGCTTGGTTTGGGGTGCTGAAGTACCCACTGTTTCATCAGGGCAGTCAAGCCCTCCTAAAACTGCTCCGATAGCACAACCTTAGTTATCTCGGGCCCAGTCTTTTCCTCTGGTTGCAGCCACTTCCATGCAAGGTCCTTCAACCAATAGAGTTAGAATCGAGTTTGTCCTCCAATGACCATAATCCACTTCTATTAAATGGGGGTGGGGACGTTGAATAATCTGGCTGCATTTTTATGCTACCAGGTCTCAGTCAGACAGAGCCAACGAGTGCATATTTTTCTCAGAGATCATACAAAATCATTAGTTTCCTGTAGACTAGTGGTTCACTAAGAAATCTTCTAGCCTACATTCATTTCTGAATGGTAATAGAGGAAGCCAATCAGCACTAGAAACTGAAACCATGGAAGATGAACAATCATCTGTCTCATTTTTGGCTGTGACTTAAATGTTAGCAAGTCTGTAACATTGCTGTTTTGTTCAGAACATTTATTGCAGCAAACATATGTCTAAAATAGATTTTAGAAAACCAAACAAAACACCACAGCAAATATTTCTGCTTCTATTAACCACAACAGTATAGGAACTCATACACATATTTCCTATCTGGATATTAATACATTAATTTCAACCCCCTAAATCACAGACAAGAATTATTATATAGCAGATGGTGAGTGACAATGGTAATGATCAAAAAGGCTAATATGTTTGGGGAATACTGAGACTCTCCACCAATTTTGCATGCAGACAACTCGTACAGAGATATGCTAACAAATTAATGTTTACAGAAGGGAATATCAATATCAAACTGGGTTTAACTACTTCTACTCAACTTTTAATATCCCTTTACTTCTTTCTATTTGTCTTATTGAGGGCAGTATTCAAAGTCATTTATCTAGATACATAATGGTTTGTCTGGGAACATTTTGTTCTTCTTTGCAGCCTCTCAGTGTGCAAACATTTAGCCATATTGGGGATAATTTCATGAAGTCTTTTCTGCACGTATGCAGCTACACAGGCACATTAAAGGTGTGTTATAGAATTGCAACCAGCGTAAATCTACCCTTGTTGGCATGATGGCGCTTAGGTATAGCCAGGGTCTGAGCAGAGTAGGGTGGATTTTGCAAGTACATATGTGCTTAGATTATAATATATCTTAATTTACATACATGCATGTGAACTTTATATGTAAACATTTATGTCTGCTTTCAATCAGGTATAAAAGTCATAAGTGGGCACCTACTTGGTCTTTTAACCTAGATGTCATGCTATAGAAAGCATTCCTGGGGGTGAGCTAGGGAAACAATGTACCGTATAGAGATTTCATTTGACAATCTATGTTGCGTTGATTTTTAGTGAAAATGTATCTGTGGCACAAACTCTTTGCAATCATAGGCAATTTATAAAGGGGAAATATCTGTATAGTTTGTCTTTGAACATAGGATCCAAAGCAGATGAGTGTTAAATTACCACAAAACTGAATGCTCTGGGCTGTCTGAATATTGTTCCTCATAGTCACCTAGGCTAAACTAGCTAACATCTTAACCCCTGAAGAGCTCGCACCTGGAAGCCATTAACTTATAGCATATCTTTTATTTCTGTGTTCTGCAGCTGGTCGCCCAGATTTCACGTAAATGCTTGAGAAGCTTTAAAATGCGTCTTGTCTCTGACTTCAAAATCCAAATCAGAGATCACCACTATCCTGTATTGGACAGTAAATATTTTGAGTGGCTGACAAAGTGAGATCATGTTTCTCCAAGTTACATTTTTTTTAATATACTTTCAGGTCTAGTTCTACAGACTAAAAATTAATTTCCATTTCTGAAATTCTATTGATTTATATTCCATGTGACAAAAACATGTGCAGGCCGGGACTGCGATTCAGTCCTGGCCTGCATGTATAGGCACTGCCATATAGCTCAGTCAGTTGTTTAAATGGAGCCGCAGCACCATGACATCATGTTGCCATGGCACTGCAGCTCCATTTTAATGCCGCGATGCCGGCCGCCAAAAACTAAAGTTTATTTCCTGCAGCCCGACCCCTGATCTGGCCTCCTTACGCCAGGGTCATGCTGTGGGGAATAAACCCTGCCCCCCAGCCCCTTTCACACCCAGGGCCATGGAAAAAAGCACGACCAGGGAAGTTATTCCACCTTGGAGGTGGAATAACTTCCCCAGCCATTTCTCCGGCCCTGGACATACAGGGCCAACATTATAATCAGCCCTTTATGTCCAGGGCCGGCGATCGCCCACTCTCCGCCCACTCTCCGCTCTGGACCGCCACTTCCCCGCCCCGACTAACTTCCCCGCACACCCGGCGGGGAAGTTAGTCGGGGGCTGCCGCTGGGTGTCTCAGAATAACCCCCTAAGTGTGCACCTCTACTCATTTCTAGCCAGTGGTACAGCAGTTTGAAAATTAAAGCATTTTTGAAGGAAAATCACTAGCCTTAGTGACCGGAACAGGGATTTTGAGAGCTAATTGAATTGAGAAGTGGGGAAGCACAAATGGGGGCACTTGAGTACACAGAGAGAAATGTGCATAGAATATACTTACCTGAATCTAAGGGAAGGTAAAGAATTTGGTTAGCTGTAAGAGGAAAAAAGACATAAACTATCAATATTCCTGGGATAGAAAGCGTTTGTGAGTGGAGGAGTAGACTAGTGCTTTGATTCCCACTGGCTGGCCTTGGACAAGCCACTTTACCTTCCACTGTCTTAGAGGAAAGGCCTAGCTATCTACTTGCATTCACATCTTGCCAAGGGCTGCTTGGTTGCCAGGAGTCAGCATTGACTCGACGACATACGCAAATGTTTTTGAGTATAAAGTAACTTGTTAAAAAGTAGAATAATATTTGGATACTTATCTGATATTGGGTAGAACATTGTCAGAAAAAGACTGTAAAGAAAATTGTGTGATGGAAGTTTGATATTTACTGTGAGAAATATTTATTGCATTGCATTGCATACTAGTATTTTGAAACAAAGACTTTTGCTATCCAATTTTATAAAGAGGATATCTTGAGAGAATAAAAATAAAATGATTTATACTTTGACAACTTTAATTCTCTCTATTGAATATCATTTTTATACACAAGCATGTCACCTTTGTGAAAACCAACCTTAATGGTATATCTGGAGAGGGCACTATGAATACCTAACCTGCTTAGCCACAACTCCATTTGCTCCATAAGAAGGGTCCCGGCTCAGGAATGTATCCAAATTTCAAATCCACTAAGAATGAATACGCATTGACGGAATATAAATTTATGTACACAAATACAATCAATTTCATGGCTAGGTATTCTCATTTCTTTTTGTATCATTCCCATTTTTGCTTCTTCCCTTAGTGTCTACTATTTAAAATAGTATTCATTAAAACATTTTAATGTATGATATTTGCAACATCGACTAAAAATTGATTACTAGCCCCTACCTCCATTGAATAAACTGGCATATTTAGGGGCGTGTTTACTAAAAATGTGCTGTTAGCATGTGATCAGGCTGCCAAACCAGCATGAAGACCTGTGTCAATTTCAGGGTGTGTATGTGTCCATCCCCCTGCTGTTTGCATGTTGCTCATATGCAGCACCATATTAACCCGGAATGTGGGTGTACCTAATGCCACCCATTGATGTGGCATTAGGTGCACCTGTACTAACAGCAACAATTGTGGTTAGTGCATGTTCATCACACCCATGCTAACCAAACTGCACAGTCAATGCCCATGTTCCTCCTCAACCCACCTTGTCTCCACCCATTTGCATGCTAACCCACTAGCACTGAATTTTTAGCATGCAGCCCTGCGCTAACCTTTCGCTCATCGAACCCTACATTAGCGGTTAGTGTGTTTTAGTAAATGTGCCTCTTACATTTTTCAAAAGCCCCCAGGCATCCCCTCCATTTCTTCTTACCCTCATCCTCCTCCCCCATCTTACCTGATGCCCAGTAGCTCCTTCCACATTTGTTCCTAGATATTAGAAAACAAAGGGAGGCGTTAAGAGGGCTGGTAAGGATATACAGGGAGCCTGAATGATTTCTTAAAAATTTAACTCATAAGTTTAATCTTTTGGGGGGATAGGAAATAAATGAAACAAAGGGAAAGCAAATATATATTTTTTACAACAGAATTTACAATATTCATGGCATTCAGAAAGCTGTGGCTTCTTAAATATTGCATTACTTACTATAAATCCACAGACCTTGGCTAACCATTTGATGAATAAACTGAAAAGTACCTCAGCAGATACCATCTTTCAACCAAATAAAGAATATACTTCAGCCATAGGATAGCAGGGCTTCCACAAAATCAGTTTAAAATATCTGAACAATGTAATATCCAAAATCAACACAACAACCTCCAGTCTAGATCCTTGTCCAGTTAGTTGGCTTAAAGTAACATGTACTGTGCTTTCGCCTATTATCCTTAACATGGTTGAACTATCATTGAAACAAGGTGTAATGTCAACACCTCTAAAACATGCAATGATCTGCCCAGTGCTAAAGAATGTCGATGGATAAAGACAGCCCAACTTCATATAGACCAATTTCTAGCCTTTCCTCCCTGGCAAAGGTTATTGAAAAGGTTGTGCAAACCCCATTGCAAGTCTATATTGATATGAACGCCCCATTGGATGAGCATCAATACTTCAGACCGAATTATGGGGTTGAGACGCTCCTACTAGCTCTCATTGATAAACTGATTAGAGGTATTGATAACTCTCATAAGGTTTTTATTCTTATTTTTCTAGACATCATTTTGGCATTTGACTGTATTAGTCATAGTCTCCTCCTTACACACCTCCACCAAATAGGAATAGAATGCATTGTGCTTCAGTGATTCCAATCATATTTCACTAACCGTACCCAACAAATCAAGATTGGCAGCAGACTTCCAAATTATACAAACAAGAGCAGGGCATATCCCAAGGATCTGCCCTCTCAGCCCTCCTGTTTAACTTATATCTTCAGCCCATATGCAAAATATTTAAAAAATGTAATACAGGATATCATGCATATTGTGACACAGCAGCTGGCACAGAGCCCATGGAGTTAGGGGAAAGTAAGGAACTTACCTCAGAATCAGCTGGGCAGCAGACAAACTCAGCTCATGTAGAATTAACTGAGCAGCAAACAAACCCAGCTCATGTAGAATTAGCTGAGCAGCAGACAAACTCAGCACATGTAGAATTAGCTGAGCAGCAAACAAACTCAGTACAAGAAAAGCAGAAAGGCATTAGAGTAAAATGTCCTTGCACTCGTGCTGATGTAGCTAGAAGCAGGAAGGCTAATCAGGAACACCTGTTCTCAGAAACCCAGGCAGCATGCAAAGAGAACAAGGATAAAAGCTGCAGGGTAGAACCAGGGAAGGCCAGTAGGGGCAGCAACCTGGGAGGACTAAGCCAGCATCCAGTGAACACACGTCATGCTGGAGGAAACCCACTAAGGGAAGGAAGCAGTAGGTGTGGCAGCAGAGCAGGAAAAAGCCATCACTGTGCCCGGGACCCTGCTAGGATTCCTGGTGGTTGGAGAGCCCAGGAGAGAGCTGCCAGAAGCCCAGATATAAGAGACAGAACCACAGCTAAGAGGTGGGAACCTAGCTCTGCTAAAGAAAAGGCAAGAAGTTCTGTTTGGTTTGAAAGGCAAGGGCGTGGCACCAGAAGTAACTTTGATACTGAAAGTTATACAGTAATTCCACCAGCGTGGAGAAGAAGGGAAAGCCAGAAGGAAGCTTGTAATATACCAGGCATTCAGAGCCCTGGATTTAAAGAGCCCTTTCTAGAAAAGTTAGCCCATGTCTCACAGGAGAGTTTTAAGGAAGACAGCAGCTGTGAAGAGTGTGACCCATATGCAATTGTAAGTGACTCTGAGTTAAAGCAGTGGGAGAACAGCAGCTATAATTCTGACCCTGTGCCCATGGATTGTACAATTTGTTTATCTGACGATATTGTATCTTTATGTTGAGCGTGTGCAAAGCAACCAGCTGATGGTGCCTGAAGGAAAGAAGATATTTCCTGTGCAGCAGTTCTTTTGTTTCATATTGTTTGTTGTATCCCAGGAATATCCCCTCAGGGCAGGGAATAAAGCCCTAATATTACTTTTGCCTTACCACTTGACTACAAGACTCATTTTGTATTAAAGGCAACTTAAATCTTAACACCCTAGGCAGCCGCCTAATAGGGTCATAGGAGGTAGCTATCACTCACTATCTCTCACAAATGGCATAGTTGGCAGGATTTATTCCTAAGAGGAGCATACAACCGTGATACAACAGAGGAGCAACGCAGAGGAATCCTACGAGTGCCAAGGCTGGACATGCCCAGAAGGTTCCAGATCCTGAGTGAAAGGATAAGCCCCTTCTCAAAGTGTGAACCTCCACCTGGCTCAGGTAACGGTATATGGGCACAGGCTGAGGGGGATTCGAGTGAGAAGTGTAGCTAAAAGGAAAAGTGGAACTAGGCACAATAACATTAGTAGTGCCACACTTGGTGTTCTCTTCTGTTTGTTTTCCAGAGTGGGTGAGCATCAAGATGGATGTGCAAGAAGTCCTAAGATGGATGAGTGCACAGTTCGAGAAGCAAGCGGAGATGGCTCAGCTGAGCCAAGAGCAGGCCATGGCGGCATTGCAACTCCAACAGAAGCCCCTGACCGAATTTGGTACACACTCTGGTGGACGAACAAGGGAAGAAGAAACCACCGCAACAGCACTTCTGTGGGGTAGGCCCACAGAGCTGTGGGGCATTGGCATTTGGACAAATGACTGAGGCTGATAATTTTGACGATTTCATTGAGGCATTCGAGAGGGTAGCCCTCAATGCACATTGGGCCAAAGAGCAATGGGCATTCAGGCTGGCCACCTCCTTAACAGGAGAGGCCTTATCAGCATACCAAGCCATGCCAGCTACCCTGGCAACTGACTATGGAGAAGTAAAGAAAGCAATAAAGGATAGGCTAGGCCTAATGCCTGTGGTCTATCGGCGCATGCTAAGGTCTACCCGTCTCCAGCCAGGTGAAACACCTAAGGCGCTGTGCCAGGCTGGTTTGGAAGTGGTTGACTCCAGAGGGGAAGACTCTGGAAAGTATATTGGATACGATTGTATTAGAACAGTTCTCGGAAGCAGTTCCGGCAGAAGTGAAAGCATTTTTAACCTTGCAGAATTGCCAGACCTCAGCCGAAGCAGCGCAGCTCACAGAACGGTTCATAGAAGCCGAATTGGCTAATAGGCCACAAGGAGGCGCTGTGAGAAAGTTGGGTATGGTCAATTCTGGAAAGGCAGTCAAAGAGCCTAGGATGTGTACTCAAAATATGAATGAATGTTTGCCTAAGAGGGATGCTAGAAATGCATTAAAAAAATGTTTTAAATGTGGGAAAATTGGTCACATGAAAAAAGATTGTATATGGAGTACAGCTCTGATAACAGGTGACAGAAAAAGCATACAGGCAAGCTTCCATATAGATGTTGAAGTACAAGGAGTCCCCGCTAAAGCGTTACTGGACTCAGGCGCGGACCAAAGTATGGTTTCGGGAAAATTCTGGCAAACCATACAGGCCCGTACTGGCTCCACCCCAGTCAAACAGAAAGGAGGTCCAGGATAAGGTGTGTACATGGGTCATCAACATATTACCCTCTCTATAGGGTGAAAGTCAAGGGTTTAGGAACCCGGATGGAAATCCCAGTGGCCGTAATTCCCAAACTACCATATGACATTGTATTAGGCAGGGACTGACCACCATTCTATAGGGGAATAGAGGAAGGCACACACACAAAGGGAGGCATGGTTTCCACCAGGTCACAGGCCCAAAGCTCGGAGGCAAGGAGCAGAGCTACCAGAGGAGGATTCTGACCCTCTAGAAGAGGAAAAAGAATGCCTAGAGGAGGAGGGTAGGACCACAGATGTAAACCTAGGAGAGCTTCCCCAGCATGGGGACTTATTCAGTGCCCCATCTAAAAGTACGAAGAAGAGTAAGGGCGAAAAGCGCCAAGAGAGACACCACAGAGCTCAACTAAGGGCAGGAGTAGAAGATGGGCAGGGGTTGCCCTGGGTACCTGCCGACCTTGTGGAAAAGTTCCCGTCTTTTCCAAAAGAACAAAAGGCGGATCACGCGTTAAAGCACGCCTTTGAATTTGCTCAGACGGGTAGGGACGTGCTCCCCAGGTTCCTTATGGAAGGAGACATATTATACAGGGAGAGCAATGATCCCCAAACAGGTGCTGTTAGGAAACAATTAGTGGTTCCTACAACTTTTAAAGCAGTCGTTATGAGACTGGCCCACGACCACCCCGTTGGGGGACATAAGGGAGTTCAGGGTACGCTCGACCAGATCCTGGCCCGTTTTTATTGGTCAGGGGTGTTCAGGGAAACAAAAAGGTTCTGTGAGGCCTGTCCCTCCTGTCAGCGGGTGAGCGCCACCAAGCCCATAGGAGTCCCTATGATACCAACCCCCACAATAGCTGAACCCGTGCGCCGGATGGAGATGGACATTGTTGGTCCCCTCGTAAAGACCCCTAGGGGATTCCAGTATATCCTGGTGATAATGGATCACGCCACCAGGTTCCCCTGGGCTATACCCCTAAGAAACATCTCAGCTAGGTCCATAGCGTTAGAACTGATCAAGCTATTCTGTGAGGTGGGATTCCCAAAGGAAATGCTGACTGACAGGGGGAGTAATTTTGTATCGAAATACCTAGCCCAGGTATGGGATGCTTTCGGCATCCACCATATAAAAACTGCCACTTATCATCCACAGACCAATGGACTTGTGGAACGCTTCAACCAGACCCTTAAACAGATATTAAGAAGGGGGCTGGATGGGAAAATGACCGACTGGGACATTATGCTCCCGTTCGCTTTGTACGCTAGTAGAGAACGTACACAAGCCTCACTAGGGGCTTCTCCGTATGAACTGATGTTTGGCCGTGCCCCAAGGGGAGTCCTGGACATTTTAAGGGACCAGTGGGTCGAGCATGAAGGGGACGTAATGGGAGTGCCTCAGTTCCTCTGCGAGCTCAGAAGTCGCTTACAGAGGGCTTCTCAAGCCGCAGAAGGGCATTTGCAGAATAGCCAGCGGTACCAGAAGCAGTATTATGATAGGGGCAAGAAACCGCAACAACTGGCCATAGGCAACCGTGTTGTAGTAATGGTTGCAGACCCTGGTCCGAAGTTTGAGGCCCAGTGGAAAGGTCCCTATATGATAGTGGAACATAAAGGACCAGTATCTTATATGGTAGAGAATGACAGGGGACGTTGTCAGGTGTACCATGTAAATGTACTGAAACCTTGGCAGGAGAGAACGGCAGCAGTTAGCTGGTCCAGTGTGAATGTCAAGAGTGGATCAGTGAGTATGTGCTCTATAAAATCTTGGCAGGGGAAAACGGCAGCAGCTAGCTGGTCCAGTGTGAATGTCAAGAGTCCAGCAAAGATTATGTGCTGTGGGAACGGTTGTTCCCCATCCCGTAATATCTTAAGGGGGGGGGGGATTTGTGACACAGCAGCTGCCACAGAGCCCATGGAGTTGGGGAAAGTAAGGAACTTACCTCAGAATCAGCTGGGCAGCAGACAAACTCAGCTCATGTAGAATTAGCTGAGCAGCAAACAAACCCAGCTCATGTAGAATTAGCTGAGCAGCAGACAAACTCAGCACATGTAGAATTAGCTGAGCAGCAAACAAACTCAGCACAAGAAAAGCAGAAAGGCATTAGAGTAAAATGTCCTTGCACTAGTCCTGACGTAGCTAGAAGCAGGAAGGCTAATCAGGAACACCTGTTCTCAGAAACCCAGGCAGCATGCAAAGAGAACAAGGATAAAAGCTGCCGGGAAGAACCAGGGAAGGCCAGTAGGGGCAGCGACCTGGGAGGACTAAGCCAGCATCCAGTGAACACACGTCATGCTGGAGGAAACCCACTAAGGGAAGGAAGCAGTAGGTGTGGCAGCAAAGCAGGAAACAGCCAGCACCGTGCCTGGGACCCTGCTAGGATTACTGGTGGTTGGAGAGCCCAGGAGAGAGCTGCCAGAAGCCCAGATATAAGAGACAGAACCACAGCTAAGAGGTGGGAACCTAGCTCTGCTAAAGAAAAGGCAAGAAGTTCTGTTTGGTTTAAAAGGCAAGGGTGTGGCACCAGAAGTAACTTTGATACTGAAAGTTATACAGTAATTCCACCAGCGTGGAGAAGAAGGGAAAGCCAGAAGGAAGCTTTTAATATACCAGGCATTCAGAGCCCTGGATTTAAAGAGCCCTTTCTAGAAAGGTTAGCCCATGACTCACAGGAGAGTTTTAAGGAAGACAGCAGCTGTGAAGAGTGTGACCCATATGCAATTGTAAGTGACTCTGAGTTAACGCAGTGGGAGAACAGCAGCTATAATTCTGACCCTGTGCCCATGGATTGTACAATTTTGTTTATCTGACGATATTGTATCTTTATGTTGAGCGTGTGCAAAGCAACCAGCTGATGGTGCCTGAAGGAAAGAAGATATTTCCTGTGCAGCAGTTCTTTTGTTTCATATTGTTTGTTGTATCCAGGAATATCCCCTCAGGGCAGGGAATAAAGCCCTAATATTACTTTTGCCTTACCACTTGACTACAAGACTCTTTTTGTATTAAAGGCAACTTAAATCTTAACACCCTAGGCAGCCGCCTAATAGGGTCATAGGAGGTAGCTATCACTCACTATCTCTCACAATATATGGATGATATAATGTTTTATCTTCCCATCAAAATATCAGATCCCTTACTAAATCAACGGAATGACACAGTGGCTATACTCACATAACCTCAAAATAAACTATAAAAAGGCTGAGGTATTATGTTACCAGGAACCATTGCTTTATTCCTTCTTCCATGATAAAACTTCAAGAAGCGAACTTGAAGTAAAAAATGAAGTCAAATACCTTGGAGTAACCCATGATAAGTCACTTAGCATGGTGATCCACATAAAACTTACTACCAGCTCCATTTATTATAAACTAAGGATGCTCCAACAGCTGAGACCATTACTTTTGAATCATGATTTCAGATCCATGTTCCAAGCTATGATCATCCCACAGATCTATACTCCAGTGGCTCCCGAAACAGTCTCTCCATCAGCTTCAGATGGCCCAGAAAGTTACAGCCCTTATAATTTCCAAAAGCCAAAGCACCAACCACATAACACCCATTCTGTACCGTCTTCATTGATTACTGGTTCTAAGGAGGTTAAGATACAAATCATTAATGATCACTTTTAAATTACTCAGAAATATAGCCCCTTCATACCTCTCCACCTTAATCAGAATACCATCAGAAGAAACTGCATCCAGAACACTATAACAGTTCCTAGTGACTTTTGTAAAACTAATCGCTCTACAAGTATTAGAGCATTTTTCTATTTTGCTCCTACACTCTGGAATTCTCTTCCAGAAAAACTAAGATTTATTCAAGATCTACAGACATTCTGGAAGGAAATTAAGACACACCTAATTGTCAAGCACTTTGGGGATCCAGCAGAACAAAGCAAAATATTTCCAGCATAACAACAGCCCCTTAGAGTATCCCTCATGATTACTCATAAGGTGATATTTTACCCCATCTATTGACTAGCTGTGAATATGAACTGTTTGTGTACTCTGCACCTCCCCTCATCGGTAACTCACCAGGGCTCTTGGGTAACGGATGTCCACTTTCAGAGCAATGAGAAGGCGCAAGTACAGTAAATCAGTAAATAATACACAACACACTTGTATTATTAAAAATACAACCAAAGCTTTGGGAGAGCAAACCAAGGTAGCACCTTGTTCACTCTGCCATCACAGCTTTCAGCCTTTTTATTTGTAGGTAAATATTCCATTACACAGCATAATTTCCACCTTATTGTTCTACGTCAAGCATCACGTATATTCATAACATGCATCTCTATATCTCTACGTCATAGGTCAGTTCTTATTAGCATAGGTCATCATGAGGAGACATACATGTATTCCCAGACATAACTTTTAGACAATAATTCTAACACTTGCAGTTTTGATATCTCTGAATCGAGACTGAGAAACAAACTCCTCCCTGCACTATTTTTTGTATAACAAACCTAATGTCTTTGTTATTAGGAACGGTCAGCCTAGTTATTTCAGTAGAGTCTTTCAAGGTTGTTGCTGAGTAATAAGCTCTGGAATGTCTGTGGTGTTAACTCTTTCTGAGGGCTTTTAGTAATATTTATTTTATTTTATTTATTTACATTCTCTTATATACTGTGCTATTCTGCATCAGTGTGGTTTACATTGAACAAACTGAAATTACATTGAACAGGGCATTATAACTTGGAGATAACTATTTTACAGGGAACATGGGCTATGGAGGGTTAAGTGGCTTGTCCAAGACCACAAGGAGCACCTGTGGGACTAGAAACCCCAGTCCTTCCAGCCCAAGGTTGCTGTCTTCTAGTGGGATTTGAACCCCCAACCTTCCAGCCTGAAGTTCCTTGCCCCAACCACTAGGCCACTCCTCCACTCCTAATATGATGTTATTAAGTACCCTGTGTACACAGCCCTGTACAGACAAGCTTCCTTTCATGAACCATCTTTGTAAATACGCTGCTTGTAAATATGTTTATTGTAAATGTATTATGAACAATCCCAATGTGTATTCAATGCTCAAAGTCTCCTACTTAACCTTGACATTGTCTCTGTTATAATGTTATCCTCACATTTTATGTAACAAGTTTTGTTCATTGTATACCTACCGCCTTTGATGACTGAAAAGGGCGGTATAGAACAACTCGCAAATAAATAATTGAAATATTCATTTTTCAGCCTTTGATCCATATGAGGATACATACCCATATGCTTTTTCTATTTTTATTAAAATCCCAGAAACTTCTGATTCAAATATCTTTCACTTTAGTTCATAGATAGAGCATCTTGGAATGTCCCTTGTCCCTTGTCACAGATACATAGCTGCTGCTATATGGAAATGTTGTTTTGGTAGTTGTCTTTTTTTGCTTTCATTAGGTGCATTTCACATGGGCTGTAGCATCTTTTGGGAAAGCTCCATCCATTTGTAACTTGTCACTTTGTCTATCTGTCTGTACACATCTGTTTGTTTGCTCATTCACAAGCAGATCCATATGGTGCCATTCCCCTTCGCAAAGCAGGAAATTGAAGAGCAGGCAGGAGTCCTGGTCCCACCAGTGAAATGAATGGGGCTGTGACCAGAAAATGCCAGTGGGAGTCCCTGCGTTTTGCTGGCATGAAGAGCTGGGGTGTGGCCTGAAAACACTGTTGGGAGACGCTAGGTCCTGCCAGTGTGAAGAGAAGGGCTGTGAACTAAAAATGTGGGTCAGAGTCCCCAAGTCCCACTAGTATGAGGCTTTGGCCTGAAAATGCTGGCAGGGGTCCCACCAGCATAAAGACCAGGACTGTGGTCTGGCTGCCACAAAGCAGGGAAGGGTGAGTAATGTAACATGAATAGAAGGGATGGTCAGAGCCAGCACTATCATTAGGTGAACTAGGCAGCTGTTTAAAGCACTGGTTCTCTGGGGCGCCCAATGCTGCCGCTACCGCCCCTCTCCAGGAACAACAGCAGCAGCAATGACTTGAAACAGCCCCACAGCACTCACCTCAAAACTTTGGCATCACAGGGCTGTTTGCTTCCTCTCCTCCAATGCCGACTTCCTGTTTGCATGGGGGCAGAAGCAGTTTCTACTCCTATACAAAAGGAAGTCTGCATCGGGTGTCGGTGGGGGCAAAAGCAAATAGCCCCACGATGCTGATGTTTTGAGGTAAGTGCTACAAGGCTGTTTTAGGTCATTTCCACCTCTGTAGGTTCCAGAGATAGACAGCAAGAGTAGCAATTGGGGCCAAGGGGGGAGCAGATGATGAAATTTGCCTAGGCCACCTTATCTCCTTGCTTTGGTCCTGGGCTGGCTAAAGTGTAAAGTGAGAATGGGATTAGAGGAGGCAGGCAGGCAAAGCATAAAGGAATGGGGAGGGGGGGTTAGAGAGGAGTATGGGAGGAAGAGGGACAGAACATTGGAAATGGGGGGTTAGAGGAGAACTGAGACTTGATGCAAGTGAGTGAGAAAAAAACAGAGAAACATGACAGAGTGCAAAGCTGGTTGGGAGAGCAGAGGAAGAGTACATAGCTGGGTGAAGGAAAGGAGGGGAAGTCCAGTCAAGAGGGTATTGAATGGCAGAGATGGGAAACCACATCACACACACACGCACACACACACGCACACACACACTATATGCAGGCACTACCCTGTCACCCCATGACACACATACATGCATGTGCTTCTCCCCTGGCAAACTAATGATTTGGCTCCTTGAGGAGAGTGGTTTGGATTATAACCTAATGACACATACATACACACCCCTGACTCTTTAATGACTTGCTCACACACACATAGACACACATAGACACACATACCACTGACACACAGGTATCCCTGAAGTCCCCATCACACAAACATGCATGTACTCCTAATGCCCTCCATGATACACATACATGTACATGCACTCTCTGACACTTCCATGACACACAACTCCCCGACACCTTATAACACAAATGCATGCACCTCATGACACTGTTTATGATATACACACATATACTCCTTAGCATTCACATACACACACACATGTGCATCCTCCAACACCCGAATGATATACACAGATATGTATTGTGGCACCAAAGGCTGTCTTAGGGAGCAAGACAACCAGGAGTGGATGGATAAGTCCCCTCCATGGCAAGATCTTTCCTCTGCTCAGGGCAAAAAGGGCATCGGACTGTTGCCTTCAGCAAGGGAAATCAACAGGCTGAGGTAAAGAAAGTACCAGAAGCTCCTGCAGGTAGGGAAAGTCCTCTGCATTCACCCAAGGACAGGAGAGTTCCTATAGCCTGGGCAATGGGGGGAGGGGAGGAAGACCTGCAATTCCTCTGAAAGCATAGCTAGTATGTGTTGCAGTCTAGAAAACATTCATTACTGATAAGGAATCTGCTGTAACCCAGGAAAAATGGGGTGGGGTCAGAGACAGGAAGTTTCCCTGGGATAAGATCTACAGCTTGAAGCCCAGCCAAAAGGGGTTTAAAAGTCCAGAGTGTGGCAGGTGCAGGCCTGTGACCCACGGTGTCTGACATAAGCAGGCCAGCATGGCTAGCTTGACCTGTAAATGAAGCCTGTGGAGAGGCCCATAGGATTGCACATCCCCCAATATGCTGCTATTGTAAGATAGAACTCAGTAGAAGTATTGAATTAGCTTAGGTAAGCAGAACCGAGAGATGGAAAAATACAGAAAAACATGTTTAAAAGTTACTGATAAGAAAAAGTACATCTGCAAAGAAATAATTGGGAGTGCTGACAGATAGGGTTGCCAACTTTTTCACCGAGAAAAACCCGACACCTGTGGCTCGCCATGCTCCACCCATTCTCCGCCCCTAGTCCCACCCCTGCCCCGCCCCAGCCCCACCCACAAAAATTACCGAGGATACGTGTAGGCTAACTTCCTTGGTCAGATAATAATTAAACTGGGAACCCCAAAATCCAAACATGAAATGTACAACACTGGAGAAATAAAACTATAAAGTAATTTCCTCTTGCACTAAACAAAAACGCAAAGATGTTAGCAATACACACTTCCCAGACCAGACATATTCTAGTTAATAAATTCAAAATAAAAAGTATTTTTCTACCTTCTGTTTGGGCGTTTTATTTTTCAGTTGCAATTGCTCCAGTCACTTTCTTCTGGTTTCTTCGTGTCTTCTGCGAGCTATCCATTTGTCCTTTCTTCTCTTTCAGATGTTTTCCATTCTCTCTCTATTTCTGCTTTAACATACTGATTGTTTCCCTTTTGCTCTTTCCCCACATTCTTTCCTTATTCCTTTATCATCCGTTTAAATTTCACCCTTCCATTCTCAAGCCCCTCTTACTCTCCCAATACCGGCCCATCATAGACTTTTCTTCCACACAAAATATTTTTTCCCCTCTCTATTCTCATTCCCCATCCATTCTAGTCCTCCCCCCAAATCAGTTCCCTTATAGTTCTAGACCCACCCAGCATCCACTCCCTTCTAGTCCCATTCTCCCATGCCCCACATCAGCCCATTTCCAGTCCTATTCCAGCTCTTCATCAGCCCATTTCCAGTGCTAGCCCTCACATCACAGGCCATTTCCAGTCCTAGCTCCCCCCCCCCCAATCACAGCCCATTTCCAGTCCAAGTCCCCCATCACAGCCTATTTCCAGTCCTAGGCCCCCCCACCATCACATCCCATTTGCAGTCCGAGTCCCCCCGCACCATCACAGCCCATTTGCAGTCCGAGTCCCCCCGCACCATCACAGCCCATTTGCAGTCCTAGCCCCCCTAATCACAGCCTATTTCCAGTCCAAGATCCCCCTTCCTCCACCATAGCCCATTTCCAGTCCAAGTCCCCCCCCCATAGCCCTTTTCCAGTCCAGGTCCCCTCCACCCCCATCACAACCCATTTACAGTCCATGTCCCCACCCCCCTAACCCTTTTACAGTCCAGGTCCCCCCCCCATCACAGCCTATTTCCAGTCCAAGTTCCCCCCCCCATAGCCCTTTTCTGGTCCAGGTCCCCTCCACCCCATCACAACCCATGTCCAGTCAACCTCCCACCCCCCTTAGCCCTTTTACTGTCAATGTCCCCCCCTTTATCCCTTTTCCAGTCCAAGTCCCCCCCCCTTAGCCCTTTTCCAGTCCAAGTCCCCCCCTTTAGCCCTTTTCCTGTCCAAGTCCCCCCCCTTAGCCCTTTTCCAGTCCAAGTCCCCCCCTATAGCCCTTTTCCAGTCCAAGTCCCCCCCCCTTAGCCCTTTTCCAGTCCAAGTCCCCCCCTTTAGCCCTTTTCCAGTCCAAGTCCCCCCGTTTGCCCTTTTCCAGTCCAAGTCCCCCCCCTTTGCCCTTTTCCAGTCCAAGTCCAAGTCCCCCCCCTTTAGCCTTTTTCCAGTCCAAGTCCCCCCCCCTTAGCCCTTTTCCAGTCCAAGTCCAAGTCCCCCCCCCCCTTACCCATTTTCCAGTCCAGGTCCCCCCATCACAGCCCATGCAGTCCTTGCCCCCCCCCCCCCGGACCAGCATCGCGGCTGTCTGAGGCTTCAGAGGGAGCCGGGGAAGCCCGCGCGAGGCCCCGGCTCCCTCTGAACAGCCACCAGCGTGAAGAGCCTTTACCTTCACGCTGGCGTCTGTTCCTGTGAAGCCGCGAATGCTGGGAAAGGTTAAAGGGCAACCTTTAACCTTTCCCAGCATTCGCGGCTTCACAGGAACAGCCGCCAGCGTGAAGGTAAAGGCTCTTCACGCTGGTGGCTGTTCAGAGGGAGCCGGGGCCTCGCGCGGGCTTCCCCGGCTCCCTCTGAAGCGGAGAAAAGCCGGTTTTTTTGCTCAGGCCGCTGCCGATCTTGCGGCCAGAGCAAAAAAACCGGCTTTTAAAGGGCCGGTTTTGCCTCTGCGCCGGCAGCCGGCCTGGCCGTGGAAAAACCGGCCAGGCCGGCTGAAAACCGGCCAGTTGGCAACCCTACTGACAGATGAGTTGCAGAGCCCTGCTCCTCTGCATGCACAAATTGGTTCTATGGCCTTGAGAGTGTGAAAGTAACAAGTTGATGAACTAACCATTGTAATTGGGACTAGAAGGGGGGTATGCAGGTGTCATGCCCACTGAAGGGACATAATTGGATAAACTTATCAGTACCGGGACCAATGGAAGGGGTACGGGAGGTACGGGAGGTTACCGGGACCAATGAAATGTTTTTCTATACCTAGAATGGAACAGAAGTCTATAAAAGTTGTTGTAATGCTTGAAAACTTTGCTCAGCCATTTTGAAATTGACTGGTTCGAGACTTGTGCACAAATAAATGATTTGGACCTTCTGAACAGACTCCTGGTATCATTGGTTTGTCTGCGCTTTGCTGCTACATATTCTTGGTGCGTTGGCCGGGAAGTTGTGGAATCAAAGTGTATATAGGGCAATATACCACGACTTTCCGCCTCTATAGGCTTGGTCCTGCCGGGATCGCGCCCTTCCGACGAGGGCTGCTCCCTGGCGCCACCGGTCCCTTGTATCGGAGGGAGCTGGTCGGACCTCGGCGGGTGCCAGGCCCGGCTGGAGCCAACGCCTCGAACCCGAGTGAGGGGAGTCCGAGGTCCAACTCATGTGCCTGCTTGGGAAGTTTGAGGACCGGATCCGGTGAGTATAGTTTTGATTTGGTGTCTAGACAGAAATAGAAAGAGCAGTACTGCCATTGGAACTTGGAATTTGGAATTTGTAATCTCGAGATATTGGGAATTGGTAAGAGAGCTTGATCACCTCTCAAGGAAGGGCCGAGTAACCCCGCATGGGAATTCGCCGGGTGAAACCCTCATCCTTATTGTAATTGGGAAAAAAGACTAGTCAGAATAGATAGAAACGAATGCATTCTGGGATACGTTGCTAGCATGATTGTGTGAACGAAGTGTGAATGAGAGGTCTGGCAGCACGGACCAAGTGAAGGCGGACCCCTGAGTAGCGCATTTCCTGACCGGGCGACCGCGTTCAGGTCGCGAAAAGAGGGAAGCGATTGTCGTCTTGTCTTGTTATTTGTACTCCCTATACGTTTCTAGGGCCGTGAGGACCCCTTACCCACGGTCCGCCCTCCTTTTCCCTTTTGTCTGTTGTTGCGCGCACACATCGAAATGGGAGGGGCGGGGTCTACTAGAAACACTCCATTAGAATGTATGATCGCACATTTTAAAGAGGGATATTCAGGAGATTATGGTATTAAAATGACAGCAGCCCGTTTGCAGATTTTGTGTACTAGGGAGTGGCCCGATCTAGACCCCATCTGGCCCCGAGAGGGAACGTTCAATGTAGAGATTATTCAGTCAATACACCGTAGAGTGCGGATAGCGCACCCCGATCAGTACCCCTATATAGATTCCTGGTTAAGTATTTGTGAAGATCCGCCCCCCTGGGTGCAGCGCTGTTATGAGGAACAGTGCAGAATAATGTTAGCTAAGACAGATTCTAGTCAGAAAACACAACAGCCTAAAGCGAAAGAGCAGGATAAGAAAGCCAGAAAGAAGCCCATCCTGGTAGATCCTGATTCCCCAGAAATAATTCTCAGGCAGCCCCGAACCCCAGGTCCAATAAGAGTAGCCCGGCGTCCTGCCCCAGAACCCCAGCGACGGCCGGAGCGGGACCCAACCCCTGATCCACCTCCCGGAGGGGAGGAAGAGGAAGGATTATTAGCTGAAAGAGAAGAAGAGGAGGTTATAAAAAGTGAGTTAGAAGCGGAGGAAGAAGAAGGAGAAAAAGAGAATGCCCCAGATGAGGAGGACAGTGTACAAGCGATTGCTAGCACCAGCACGCCAGTAAAAGATATACCCAAAGTGAAACCTGTTGGGAAAAAGAAAGTGACCCCTTCAAAGACAATTACAACAATAACCCTTAGATCCCAAAAGACACCTACAGCGGCCAAAATGTTTCCCTTACGGCAAGTCCCGGGAGTGCCCGTAAAGAATGATAATGATGAGGTGGTAGCGGGACCCCTAACTTATGTGTATATCCCTTTCTCTACAACTGATTTATTAAATTGGAGGTCACATTATGCCTCCTATACTAGTAAGCCCCAGGAGCTGACAGAATTAGTAACTACTATTATGGAAACTCACCAACCCACTTGGCCAGATTGTCGCCAGCTCCTGACTACCCTATTCACGACAGAAGAGCGAGCACGAATTAGAAAAGCAGCTATTGAATGGATGGCAGAGAACCCCGTAGCTCCGGGACCAGGGCAGAATATAATAGACCGTCGGGAAGCAGCCCAGAGAGAATTCCCGAATGAGGACCCCCATTGGGATCCAAATACAGAAGAAGGAACCACAGCCCTAGCCCGTTTTCGCCAAGGCTTTTTACAAGGCCTGAAAAGGGGGGGCCAAAAAGCTATGAACCTTTCCAAAGTTGCAGGAGTTATCCAAGGTATAGATGAGAGCCCAGCAGATTTTCATGAAAGATTAACTGAAGCATACAGAATGTATACTCCCTATGATCCCGAGGCACCAGGAAGTTTATGTATGGTGAATTCTGCTTTTGTAAACCAGTCTCAACCAGACATTAGACGTAAATTACAGAAATTAGAAGGGTTTGCGGGCATGAATGCAACACAGTTATTGGAAGTCGCTCATAAAGTGTATGTGAATCGTGATAATGAAAGACAGAGAGAATGTGATAGAAAGATGAAGAAGAAAGCTGATTTTTTGGCTGCGGCCATAGTTGAACAGAAAAGGGGAGGTGTCCCTAGTCGAAGGAGCAGAGGAAGAGGGCGGGGTCAAGGAGGAGGCCGGACCCAGAGGCTAGGCGTGAACCAATGCGCCTACTGCAGAGAGGAAGGACATTGGAGAGATACGTGCCCGCAACTTGTAGACGCCCAGCAAGATGACGACAACGATCATCAGTGGCGAGAAGAAAGACGAGGCTACCCCCGAAATCGAGGAGGAGCCAATCGAGAACAATTCCAGCGAGAAAGAGGAGGAGGAGCCATTCAAGCATTGGCCACAACGACCCATGATGAAAATGACGTGGATTAGGACAGACCGGGCTCCCAGTTTGCTTTAGGTCTCCAGGAGCCTATGGTCGGAATACAAATAGGAGACCAAATTATGGACTTTATGGTTGATACTGGAGCACAACATTCAGTAATAGACAAAAAGATAGCCCCATTTTCTACAAAAGCAGTCACCATTATAGGAGCAACTGGTGCCAAAACCACAAAGTCTTTTCTTCAGAATCGTATATGCAGTCTAGGAGGACAGCAAATAACTCATCAATTCCTTTACATGCCCGAATGTCCAGTGCCATTACTGGGACGAGATATGTTAGCCAAGCTTCAAGCACAAATATCCTTCTCTGAACAAGGAGAAATGCAAATGACAGTAAACTCCCAAGCCAAACCAGCAGGAGTAATGCTGCTGACAGTGCCCCGAGAAGAAGAATGGAGGTATTACGTTGATGACTCCATCCAAGACACCTATTTTGAACAAACTTTAAAGAACATTGATGCACCACCTGGAGTATGGGCAGAAGGCAGTCCCCCAGGCCTAGCCAAGCATATAGCTCCAGTGATTGTAACCCTCAAGCCTAGTGCTACACCAGTGCACGTCAGACAGTACCCTCTCCCAAGAGCTGCAATTGAAGGCATTCATCGCCACCTACAAAGATTGCTCGAGTATGGCCTACTGAAAGTATGTCAATCCCCATGGAACACTCCACTTTTGCCAGTAAAGAAACCTGGGACGGATGACTATCGCCCAGTACAAGACTTAAGAAGAGTAAATGATGCAGTTGAAACTATACATCCAGTTGTACCCAATCCTTACACTCTTCTAGGACTGATACCTGCTGAAGCTACCCATTTCACTGTACTGGATTTGAAAGATGCATTCTTTTGCATAAGATTAGCCCCTGTAAGCCAAATATTGTTTGCATTTGAATGGCAGGACCCCATCTCTGGAAGAGGGGGCCAACTCACCTGGACAAGATTACCCCAAGGATTCAAGAATTCGCCTACCATCTTTAGTGCTGCACTGAATCAAGACCTTTCAAGCTATCCAGTAGCCCCGGGGAAGAGAGTGCTTCTCCAATATGTGGATGATCTGTTGATAGCTGCCATATCAGAAAGTGAATGTATACTAGCCACCAAAGATCTCTTGCAGCTACTAGATGAAGCTGGATACAAAGTTTCCAGAGCCAAAGCACAGCTATGCCAAAAAGAAGTGAAATACTTGGGTTTTCGTATTACCCAAGGAAGCAGAAGATTAGGCAGAGAAAGAAAAGAAGCAGTATGTAGAATTCCAACTCCAACAACCAGAAAGCAAGTCAGAGCCTTTCTGGGAGCGGCAGGATATTGCCGAATCTGGATACCCAACTTTGCCCAAATTGCCAAACCACTGTATGAAGCCACAAAAGGAGAAGAGAAGTCGCCACTGGAGTGGGGACTTGAGCAGGATACGGCCTTCAAGACGTTAAAGGAAGAATTGATGTCATCACCAGCACTTGGACTACCAGATGTCCACAAGCCTTTCCACTTGTTTGTACATGAAGCACAGGGAAATGCCTTAGGCATGTTGACTCAGAAATTGGGAAATTGGGAGCGACCTGTAGCATACCTATCGAAACAATTGGACCCTGTGGCCAAAGGATGGCCACCTTGCTTGAGAGCAGTTGCAGCTACAGCGCTACTAGTGAGTGAAGCAGACAAACTCACACTAGGACAGAACATACGAGTCACTGTGCCACATGCAGTCCTTGCTCTCATGGAACAGAAAGCAAATTATTGGCTCACCAATTCCCGAATGTTGAAGTACCAGAGCATGTTATGTGAAAACCCACAGATACAACTTGAAGTGAGTCATGCTTTGAATCCAGCCACCTTGATACCCATCAGTGAAGAACTCCCAGAACATGACTGTATCGAAGTCATGGAAACTGTGTTCTCCAGTCGACCCGACTTGACAGATGTGCCCATAGACAACCCTGACCAAATCTATTATGTTGATGGGAGCAGTCTCATCCTTGATGGACGACGCTGTGCCGGATATGCAGTCGTCACTCAACACGAAGTAGTTGAATCATCAGCTCTAGCCTCAGGCACATCAGCCCAGAAAGCCGAATTGATAGCACTCACCAGAGCATTGTTGTTAGGAGAAAAACTTGTGCTGAATGTATATACAGATTCCAAATATGCCTTCACTACCTTGCATGCCCATGGAGCTCTCTATAAAGAAAGAGGACTCATCACATCCGGAGGAAAATCAGTCAAATATGGTCCCGAGATATTGATGTTACTTGATGCAGTTTGGGCCCCAACACGTGTAGCTGTTATGCATTGTAGAGGACATCAAGCAGGAAAAGGAGAAGTTGCCCGAGGGAATAGATTTGCAGATGCCTCAGCACGACAAGCAGCTATGACAGGACAGATTGCCCCACAAGCTATGCCAATGCAAGCAGCATTGTTTCCAGTACCTCTAAATTTATGGACACCACGATATACCACCAAAGAATTGGATTACTACTGTAACAAAGAAGATGGAGTACTGAAAGATGGATGGATTGAGCTGCCACCAGAAGAGGGCAGTCAACCCCCTGGACGAATAGTAATTCCTGAACTGTTAGGACCATCTTTTGTCAAAGCTTTTCATGAAGCTACCCACTATGGGAAAAGTGCTATGGAAAAAGCACTCAGACCACATTTTTACATCCCTCTGCTGACAACCATATCAGCTTCAGTAGCACGTCAATGTTTAACATGTGCCAAAAATAATGCCAAGCAAGGCCTTATAACGGCACCCCGAGTTCAGTCAGGAGGTGTACCCCCATGCACAACCTCCAAGTTGATTTTACCGAAATGCCAAGAGCCAATGGATACCATTACCTATTAGTATTAGTTTGTACTTTCTCTGGGTGGGTAGAAGCCTTCCCAACCAGAACTGAGAAAGCTCGAGAAGTTACCAAAGTCTTAATGAGAGAGATTGTCCCTAGGTTTTGAATTCCAGCAGTAATAGGGTCAGACAATGGACCCTCATTTGTCTCCCAAGTTACTCAGCAGTTAGCAAAAGCCTTGCAGATACAATGGAAACTCCACACTGCATACAGACCCCAGAGTTCAGGGAAAGTTGAGCGAATGAATCGTACCTTGAAAGCCCAAATGTCCAAGCTTTGTCAGGAGACACACTTGAAGTGGCCCCAAGTACTCCCAATAGCTTTACTCAGAATACGCTCAGCTCCTGTAAAGTCAACAGGATTTTCCCCTTTTGAAGTTCTGTATGGTAAACCCCCACCAATAGTGCAGGGAGTCAAAGGAAGTTTAGCCCAAATTGGTTCAGAAGTAACCAGACAAGAACTCCTAGCTCTTAGTTTTGTTCTGCAGACTCTCCATACGTGGATCCGAGACCAGTTGCCCATCAACTTGACGGAACCCTTGCATCCTTATCAGCCTGGTACCTCGGTGTGGATCAAAGATTGGAAGAAGACACCGTTGGAACCCCTTTGGAAGGGTCCGTACACCGTCATCCTGTCTACCCCAACTGCAGTAAAGGTAGCAGAGATCGACGCCTGGATCCACCACAGCAGAGTCAAGCCCGCCGCTGATCCTGAACCAGAGCAGTGGACAGCAGAACAGCATTTTGATGCACCCTTGCGAGTTACTCTGAGACGGCAACCAGCAGCTTAGACACTTCATCACAAGTGCTTTGCAGTAGCCAAGTCTTTCGAAGAGGATTGCTGTTTTCCATGCAGCAACAGTTTTGTTTCAACGAACCCAATTTGCGTGTGATTTGACACACTACTTTGAGACTACATTGACTAGCCAGACATCACAAGCCAACTGAAAGTGCTAATAAGTTGGTTAATGTGTACTGGACAACCTGAGGATCTTCAATCAACACTCAGCACCCGTTAAATTGCTTCATTAGCAAACGGGACGAAGAATAAAAGACCGTCGTGATCAAGATCAGCAAGCTGAGGATTCAGAAGAACTCCAATCAACATCAACATGCATCTTTACTTTTGCTTTGCCTTGGTTGCCTTATTTGGAGGTTTTGAACAGACTTATGCTCTACCTCCATGCACTGCCTGCATTACTTCTACTCGAACTGGACTGAAAGTAACTCAGACTTTGATTTACCATTCTTACTATACCTGCAAGGGAAAAGTGACTCGGTGTATTTATAACACCACTGAACTAAATGTTTGCACTTATGGCAAAATTAGAGCATGCTATAATCCGCATCAGAATCCATCCTATTACACGTTGGAAATAAGATGGAAGGATGCAGATGGACCTATATTAGCTGCTACGCCACCACTTAAGGACATTACTAAACCTGCTGTTTTGAATTTTGATGCATGTAATGCTATTAATAGAGATAGTTATTCCACCTGTGGTACATGGGAGAAAGCGTATCGAAATGACCATAAGTACATGTGTCCAGAAGGTGCCACAGGATGGAGAAGGAAAGTGTACAGGTAAAAAGGAACCAGGCTATAGTACTGCCCCAGCAGCAGACTACTATTGCCCGTATTGGGAATGTGTTTTTTATGCTACCTGGAATACTGGTGTAACTGATGAGAAAATAGATAAACGAATGGCTACTTTAACCAAGCTAACCACAAATGATAAATGTCAGAAAGATGCTTGCAACCCCTTACACTTACGTATACACAATCCCTATGCTTGGAAACAAGGATACAAGTTTGGTTTACGTATTGCTGGAGGGGCAATAGATCCAGGGACCATTGTGTATATCAGATTGAATACCCAAGCCCACAAGTCATCTAAATATCATATTCATAATACCTTTTATGAAGCTATGCATGTAAATAAGTTTGAAATTCCTCATCCTTCACAGAATCTATTCCTAGAATTAGCTGGAGCAGTGGTATCTAGTCTTAAGATCTCAGATTGCTATTTCTGTGGTGGGACCCAAATGGGAGATCAATGGCCATGGGAAGCCCAAGAATTGAATTATTCTATGACTTACAATCAGACTGAATTACACAAGACTACCAGTGAATGGGTGTTAGCGCACTCAATCGTTGGACGTCTTTGCTATGCCAGAACTGGACCCCAGTTCACCCAAAAGGTAGGACAGCTGGTCTGTCTTAGCCAGAAGTACTATAATGCAACGACCAAGAAGACAGCATGGTGGTCAGGAATCAGACACCCTGAACCTCCTAACCCATTAGCCAGATTTCCTGAACTTGCTGGTTTATGGACTAACCTTGCCAAAGTCCAAGCCTGGCAAGCCCCACCTGGCCTATATTGGATCTGTGGAAACCGAGCATATGCACAACTCCCGCCACACTGGGGGAGGAGCATGTGTCTTAGGAACCATCAGACCTTCTTTCTTTCTTTTAAACACTGAACATGGAGAACAATTAGGATACCCTGTTTACACTACCCACCGACACAAAAGAGCACTAAGACAGAAAAGAGAAGCCTTACAGATAGGCAAGTGGGAGAAGTGGCAAGGTGATGATTGGCCACCAGAAAGAATCATTGAGTATTATGGACCTGCCACTTGGAATGATGATGGTATGTATGGTTATCGTACTCCAATCTATATGATTAATCGTATTATTCGCTTACAAGCAGTAGTTGAAATAATAACTAATGAAACTAGTCATGCTCTTACGCTCTTAGCTAGACAAAGTACTCAGATGCGCACTGCTATATATCAGAACCGCTTAGCGCTTGATTATTTGTTAGCAGCAGAAGGAGGAGTATGTGGTAAACTGAATTTAACTAATTGCTGTTTGAAAATAGATGATAAGGGTCAAGTAGTTGAAGAAATTGCTAAAGATATGCAAAGACATGCTTATGTGCCAGTACAGACTTGGCACTCATTGAAATTTCCTAACTGGTTTGCTAACCTTTTCTCTTGGATGGGAGGATTTAAGACTTTCATTGTCTTAGTACTAATTCTTGTTGCTGTTATTTTCTTATTACCATGTTTAATCCCATGTTGTATGCGTTCCATTCATAATGCTATTGATAGTACAGTAGAGCGGAAGACCGCAACTAAAATAATGGCTTTATACAAAGCCAGCCCTAGTCGAAATCCTTCAATCATGATGTGATTCTTCTAAAGGTGATTTAACTCTCACACCTTATTAAGTAATAGGGTGAGATTAATCAAAGGGGGGAATGTGGCAGGTGCAGGCCTGTGACCCACGGTGTCTGACATAAGCAGGCCAGCATGGCTAGCTTGACCTGTGTAAATGAAGCCTTGTGGAGAGGCCCATAGGATTGCACATCCCCCAATATGCTGCTATTGTAAGATAGAACTCAGTAGAAGTATTGAATTAGCTTAGGTAAGCAGAACCGAGAGATGGAAAAATACAGAAAAACATGTTTAAAAGTTACTGATAAGAAAAAGTACATCTGCAAAGAAATAATTGGGAGTGCTGACAGATGAGTTGCAGAGCCCTGCTCCTCTGCATGCACAAATTGGTTCTATGGCCTTGAGAGTGTGAAAGTAACAAGTTGATGAACTAACCATTGTAATTGGGACTAGAAGGGGGGTATGCAGGTGTCATGCCCACTGAAGGGACATGATTGGATAAACTTATCAGTAACGGGACCAATGGAAAGGGTACGGGAGGTACGGGAGGTTACCGGGAGCAATGAAATGTTTTTCTATACCTAGAATGGAACAGAAGTCTATAAAAGTTGTTGTAATGCTTGAAAACTTTGCTCAGCCATTTTGAAATTGACTGGTTCGAGACTTGTGCACAAATAAATGATTTGGACCTTCTGAACAGACTCCTGGTATCATTGGTTTGTCTGCGCTTTGCTGCTACAAGAGGGTTCCATTGCAGGCAGCCAGCCTCTCCATGAAAAGCTCTTTGAAGAGATGGAAGTAGAAGCCCCAGAGGGCTTGCCCCTTCACTCACTTGCAGCAGAGGAAGACATAGAAGCTGAATAAATCTGTCAGCACTGGATTTTATTTTGCCTTTTTTGTTTGAGGGTTGGTAGAAATGGGAGGCATGACAGTGGTGCGGGTACTTCCTTCCCTTTCTCTCTCCCCACTATTTGGCTAGAATTAGTTTGTTTAAAAGGGTTTGCTATAAGGATTTTTTTCTCTTACTTTTGGATACAACTTTGAGTGGAGTGTGTTATTTCTGCAGAAACAAAGTGGTAAGGAGCTACTAAGCTGAATTTTTTTTTGGATAAACCAAAACTGTGAGACAGAAGCCATTTTATATTTATTTTTCCCCACACTTCAACCTTGTCAGTTTGGGGTGAGGGTGCAGCAGGGCACCTCAAGATGCAAGCCAGAGAAGAGAAGGGCTGCAGACTGAAGGGGAAGTTTGTGAAAAGAAGAAAGTAATTGAGACTGTGTGGTGCCAAAGAAGCTACAAAATGTAAAGGGGTTTTGCTTTTGTTTTGTTTTTGTTTTTTGGGGGGGGGGGGGTCATTTTCTCTGCGGGTTTGCCTGCTTCAGCTGCTTCTACCCTGGGGACACTTTTAATGAGAGGCCCCATTTGGGACATTGGTTGGGGACAGTTCATTTGTGGGGCTGAGACTCTTCTAGGGTGAGGCCAGTCATGTGTGTAGGCCTGGCCTATACTTAAAGGATAGAAGCCTTTATGCTGTAATGCACCAACGGGTACCCTCTTTTTGAGCCCTTTTGGAGTTTTGTCCATCATGTTTGTTTGGAGTATTTATTGTGATAGTATAAGTCGGATAACAAAGGGTTTCCTCACTATTCTCCATTCCCAACTGTACCACGACATTGGTGGTCATCCTTTCTTGCATAAGAATGCAAGCCTGTCTAATGGAGTGCCACTAAAGAGCCAGAATTACAGAGGAAAGACTAGTGCCAGCACTAGTGTATGCACCTGCAACACTCCCCATGACACACACACACGTAACCCTGGTACCCTACATGGCATACACACACATGCACACACACAAGCACCTCCCAACACCCTCATAACACATACAAACACAATGCACAAAACTCCCACATATATGCATGCATGCACCCCCTTACTGGGCAGACAATCAAGCTCTTATCTTTTTCAAAGCATTTCACATCACTCTACAGATTACTATAAGAGAGACAGCTCCTGCCCCATAGAGCCTTCCATCAAATCTGATTGAATCACAAGGTTTAGACAGGATAGGCAAGGGAATGGGAAGGAAATGTGGATTTAGTTCATGCCTTTTTCTGTAGTAGTTCAAGGCAAATTACATTCCGGTACAGTAGGTATTTTCCTGTCTTCATACAATCTAAGGTTGTAGCTGAGGCAATGGAAGGTTACATGATTTGCACTGGTTCTCATGGAGCAGCAGTGGGATGTGAATCCTGGCTTCCCTGGTTTTCAGAGCCCATTGTCACCATTGTCACTCTATGTTGGTAGAAATAAAAGAGAAGGTATATGCTCCTGAAAGATCTAGGGCCAGCAGCAGCATTAACATGAATGAACTGAGAGAAGGGCCTAGCATTCTCTACAGTCCACCAGTCAAGCTAAAAAGAGATTTTTTGAAGAGAGTGTTTGAAGAGCCGCAGCTCCAAGTGAAAATGTAGAAGAACGTATGTCTTCTCCCATCTCCTCAGAGGAGCAGAGGAAGATAAAGGCAGTGCAGGACTGTTGGGAAGAAGACTAGCTGGATTAAGAAGAGAGAGGCTGTAGCAATAGTGGAGTGCCATGCTGAGTCCAACATTCAGCACTGCTAAGCAGTTAGTGCCCTGAATATCCCTACAGACCACATAAAAAACTGCTGGTTAAAAACAGGGCAGTCTGTGGGAGGATCAGGGGTGGTGCCGATAGGGGTGGCACAAGCGGAGTGTGGGGCCATGGGCGGAGACTCAGTGCAGGGCCTCATTTGCATAAGGGACTTCATTTACATAACTATTTGCATAATGTTAACATACACTAACTTTTAGTAAACCTGCCTCTTAATGAGTGTATGGATAAAGAAAGACTAAAAGAAGCAACAAGCAGTCAAGAAATCAGACGACGCATTGCTCTTGGCAGAATGGCTATGAAAGACCTAGATAAGATTCTCAAGAGCAGAGATGTCTCTCTCCATACAAAGATTTGACTTGTTCAGGCCATGGTATTTTCAATAACATCATATGGATGTGAAAGCTGGACAGTGAAAAAGACAGATAGGAAGAAAATTGATGCCTTTGAATTATGGTGCTGGCGGCGAATACTGTGTATACCATGGACTGCCCGAAGAACAAACCAGTCGGTACTAGAAGAGATCAAACCTAAGCTTTCTTTAGAAGCTCAGATGACAAGACTCCGACTTTCATACTTTGGACACATCATGCGAAGAGAGAGATCATTAGAGAAAGACATTATGCTTGGCAAGATAGAAGATCAACGCAAAAGAGGAAGGCCAGCAATGAGATGGATCGATACAATAACAGCAGCTACAGGTACCAGTCTGTCAACAATGAGCCGCCTGACTGAAGACCGAACACAATTTAGGATAGCTATCCAGAGGGTCGCCATGAGTCGACTCCGACTCGACGGCACTTAACAACAACAAAGATTTCTACATTACTATAATCCAGTACCAACCGCCAGGCACATTAGAAACTACTACAAACACTGCCCATTTAGAACCCATGGCAAACCCACCATATCATAACAGTATTACCATGACTCATAAAGCACCAAACCCTACCTATCAAAAGGCAACACTGCAAATGTTAAACCAATACATCTCCTACTTGGGAAAGAGAACAAGTGGCACTGTCAAATCGAAACTACATAAACAGAATATCTCAGCTCGGTTACACATGCAGAACATAGACCATCACCAAACAAAGAACAAGGGATCACAATTTAGAAATAAGAAATACAATAATTAAACTGAGAACCCCAAAAGCCAAACTTGGAATGTACAACAAAACTGTAGAAATAAAACTATAAATTAATTTCCTCTTGTACTAAACAAAGCGCAGACGTTAATGATGCACATTTCCCAGAGCTGACATATTCCAGGTAATGAATTCAAAATAAAGAGATATTTTTCTACCTTTTGTGCATTTCTTTTTTCAGTTGCAATTGCTCCAACCACTTTCTTCTGGTTTCTTCGTGTCTTCTGCTAACTCTCCATCGTCTGTTGTCCATTTGTCCTTTCTTCTCTCTTCTAGTTTTTTTCCATTCTCTCTGCATTTTTTTTTCAGTTGCAATTGCTCCAGCCACTTTCTTCTGGTTTCTTCGTGTCTTCTGCTAACTCTCCATTGTCTGCTGCCCATTTGTCCTTTCTTCTCTCTTCTAGTTTTTTTTCCCATTCTCCCTCTACATCTGCTTTAACATACTAATCGTTTTCCTTTTGCTCTTTCCTCCATCTCTTTCTTTATTCCTGTTTCATCCACTCAAATTTTACCCCTCCATCCTCAATCCCCAATTACTCTCCCAATACCCAGCCAATTGTAGATTTTTCTTTCCTCCCACACAAAATATTTTTCCCCTCTCCATTTCACTCTCCCAGCCCCATCCCATTCTAATCTTCCCCAACATCAGCTCCCTTCTACTTCCAGCCCCACCCAGCACCCTTCTAGTCCCCATATCAGCCTATTTCCAGTCCTAGTCCCCCCATCAGCCCATTTCCAATCCTATACGAACCTCACCATCAGCCCATTTCCAGTCCTAGTTCCCCCATCCATTTCCAGTCCTATCAGAGCCCTCCATCATCTCATTTCCAATCCCAACCCCCCATTAGCCCATTTGTAGTCCTTTCCTAGCCCCACCATCAGCCCATTTCCAAACCTAGCTCACCTCCACTCGGCCCATTTCCAATCCAAGCCCACCCATGAGCCTATTTCCAGTCGTAGCCCCTCCATGAGTCCATTTCAATCTAAGCCCCCACCACAGCCTATTTCCAATCCTAGCCCCTCCCCAACAGCCCATTTCCAGTCCTACTCTGGCCCCTCCATCAGCCCATTTCCAATCCCAGCCCCCCAGCCCCCCATCAGCCCATTTCCAGTCCTAGGCCCCCCCCCACTCAGCCTATTTCTAATTCAACTGCCCCAGAACTCACAAACAAGGAGGTGGAGTATTAATCCTTGCCCAATCAGACTTAAGGCTCAAGACAACAACCTCAAAAAGCTCCAAGCACTGTGAATTCATCAACATTGAAAACAAACATCTATCCATCTGCCTAATATACTGACCCCCCAATGCCCCAACAGAGGACACATCCAACATACTGGACATGATATATGCAGCTAACTCACCACACAAGACTCTCATTGTGCTAGGAGACCTAAACCTCACATCCGTCTCAACAACAACTGACTTTACATTTCACAAAGCAATGGAATCCATTCAACTCAAACAAATCTTAGCAAGCCCATCCCATCGCTCTGACTCTACACCAGACCACATATTCGTTCCAAACAACACCCTAGATAAAGATCTCATAACACCACCTAAAACTACACCAATACCTGGTCAGATCACCATGCCATATCATTTGAACTCCACCTCAATATTGAACAGGCAGCTCGGAAAAAGGAACAACCAACCAGACACTTCAAAGCTTTTAACAAAGAACAGGTCCTCAAAGATACTGTACTGTCCCTACCCCAAGATTTCACCAACCTAGATGAAGCCATCAACTCATGGAATACAAACCATATCTGCTGCATCTCAACTAACACCTGATATGAACTCATAACACACAACAAAAGCAGGACGAGATCCACACCATGGTACTCTAACACAATAAGAGAATCCAAAAGAAAACTAAGACAACAGGAACGTTGCTGAAGACGCAACAAATCAGAAACTACACAAACAATGCCAAGAGATTCAAAAAGATTACAACAACTTAATAAACAAACATAAACAACAATACCATACGACCCTTATACTAAAAGCCTGTAATAAACCTAAAGAACTCTTCAACATCGTTCGTACCCTAACGAATGACCCAACAATGAAAAATGAAAGCAAGATGAACCCACAAACCTTTGCTGATTACCTAACAGCCAAGAAACAGCACTATCATACACCATAAAAAGATCCCCCTTACGGACACACCAGCAAACAGATGGCTCTAATAATATACCAATCAATGGAAGAACTTCAGCATTCCATCAAAAAACAAATAGAACACACCATCACAGCTCTAAACACCACCACCTCTCCATCCGACCCCTGCCCGGTAACTTGGATTAAATCCACCAAAGAAGATCTCAACACATTCATCCAGAAGATAGTAAGCACCTCTCTCACTCAGGGCTACATGCCAAAAGCCCTCAAGTAATCTACTATCTGTCCCATTCTTAAATCTACCTCATCCAACAGTGCCGTATCTTGTGCTATAGGCACAAGATACGGCATCATAGCAGTTTACAATCAAATCAGTGATTAACAGGACAAAAAAAAGACAACCTAAATTACAAACAACATATAGATCTAATAAGGTAAGGGGTAAGTATAGCAAAACAATTAAACAGAATACAATGGGAGGAGGGGGCTACCCAGTGAGAAAACAAAACCTATATCATATGAAGGCTGCATAAGATTTCTGAAATAGCCAGGTTTTCAACATTTTCTTAAACCTCTGATGAAATGATTCAAAACAAATATCTGGAGGGAGCAAATTCCAGAGAGTAGGGGCATTATAAGCAAAGGTTCATGACTTGATCCATTCTGATCCATCTGAATTGCTTATATGTAGGAACCACCAATAAAGGGCCTGGGATCAGCAGAGGGAACGGGAGAGAATACATGGAATAAGAAAAGCTGACTGTTAAAGTGGAAAGTCAGAATAAAAGGTTCTGTGAGCCAGCATCAAAATATTAAATTTGAAGTGGCTGGATATAGGGAGGCAATGAAGTGGCTGGACAAAGGGAGCCTAGAAGGGGTGTAACATGGTCAAAGCAACCTGCATTATAAAGCAATTTCACAGATGTATTTTGTATAAGTTTGCAATCACCTAACGGAAACTCTAAGGGGTATGTTTACTAAACCTTTTTAATGTGCGCCCAGCGTTAGAGTGCAGGATGCAATATAAGGAGTGGGCATTTCAGTTTAAAGAAGCAAAACGGGATTAGCACGCGATAATGCGCGCTGCCACGCACATTATCGGGCAAAGCGCCGCTAAGCGCGTTACCGCGTGGTAATCTTAAGTAGGCGCACAGACATCCAAACATAGAAAGAGAAGTGTAGCACAATGGTTAATACACTGACAGATGATACAGGGGTCATGAGTTTGATCCCCCAGTATGCCTAATGCATGAGGCATCAGCTTTGACATGTAAGTATTGTTTCCTGAGGTATTTTATTTATTGCTTCCAGCAAACACACCCTCACGTGCCGTAACCTAAGGTGCCACATAAGGCACCCTATAAGGCACTCCATAGGGCACATTATAAAGTGCACTGTCCGCCATGGCACCCTATAATGTCCCCTATAGGGCACCCTATAAGGCGCTCCATAGGACACCTTATAAGGCACCTTATACGAACTGTAACCATAAGGTGCCTCAGAAGGCGCTTTATAGGATGCCCTATAAGGCGCCTTATAGGGCGCCTTCTGAGGCACCTTATGGTTACAGTACCCTGAGGGTGTTTTGCTGGCAGCACTAATGTACATTAAAAAAAGACAATGCTTTGGACAGCCCTATCAAATAACCCTTACTGTGGGTTTGAACCCATGACCTTTGGCTCCACAAGTAGTGAAGTAACCAGTGGGCTACAGCTCCATAGCTGCTAGCAAATCCCTGGCTGGCTGCAGAAGGACTGCACGTCACCACACAAACAGTCTGCTGTGGTCACCAGGATAGGGTTAACCCACCCGTACCCATGATGCACTGCACATGCAAATCAGCAGTCTACAGATGATCACAAGATGGGGTATGCACCCCCACAGCACCTCGGCCTGGTAGGGGGAACTGACCATGTGTGGGTACTGGCACAGAGTAGCTACACACCGCCACATTGTGCAGGTACTGCACTCACCCTGACGGTGAGGTGGGGCGCCCAGCACCAGGTCCACAGCACCTTCCATGGCAGAAATAGGCCATGCTGTAGGTCCCCAGCAGTTCTAGTGTGTGAGATAGGTAGTTTCTGCAGACACACCTTGGATATATCTGTATGTCTCAGTCAGGCTTAGCCCCTATGGACCCCTAGGAGGATTATGTACCACCCCCACCCCCCTCCCCCTCTTCTTCCAGGGCTGAGGGTGGTAAACAGGGTCTCCCACCAACAGAGCCACATTCTACCTCCCTGCAATGGTGGCAGTAGAGGGGACCATCAACCCAAGTCCTGCTGGGGAACAGGGCAGTCAATGCAGCTCTGTACACATCCATAACACAATAGCAGACAGACATTAGGCCTGGATATGCTAAGCTGCACCCCTCCACTATCTGATATTCTCCTGCAGCAAGCCTTCAGCCGCTGCACCCTGCAAGGCGTTCCATCAAGACACATACCAGTTGCAGACAGTCTGCTAGCTAGTCCATAGGGCATGTTCCTGGTGGAAATGCGTGCACCCAGAACTGGGGTGTCAGTATACATACCAAGCAGATAAGTCAGTGACTGGGTCCCAAAAGAGAACCCATAAGTATTACATGAGAGAAACATTATATGGCACTATGGGGGAGCCTAGCCATGCCGTGGTCACTGCTCAGTCAGGGTGAGAGTGATCTCCCAGCAGAACATGCTGTGGCCACCCTGTCTGTGCAGGTGGTGGCCAGGCACTACAGTGTCTCAGCCAGTGCCCTATGCCCTTGCAGATGCATCCTGGCCAGGCCACCCTGTCCGGGCTATACCCATGGTACCTTGCTCCTCATTATGCACATTGGCAGGCCAATACTGGCAACAGTGCTGGCAGTGTGGGCTGTGGAGGGTGTTTGCAGCCACCACACACTGGATAGACAGACACACACTCCCACACCTATGCCAGCATTGTGCTACTATAGAGGTGTTTAGCAGCCCTGGCCACCACACCAGTCCTGGGCATAGTGCAGGCATGGATATGGTACGCAATACTGTTGGGGGTCACTCCCCAAGGTGGTAAACACTATCAGAGACCAGACCTGAAGCACACTCCACAGACATCAGAAAGGTTGCTATGATGGAGCTCAATCAGCAAACTGTGCTTAACGTAGGAATTGCTATCTGCCAGTAATCATAGCAAACATTTGATAGCTGTGTACCGTATTCCCAGGTGAAGGGTGGCATTGCTAAGGTATGCAAGTGCTAGTATTGGGAGATGCACGCAGGGCCCAATGTCCTGCCTCTCCAGGAGGCATTAGCTAATGGAGCATTTGGGTGTGGGTGTGGGTGTGTCTGCCCCTGTTGGCTGCTGCTTTACGGCAGAGGTTCCCAACTCCAGTCCTGGTGGGCCAAAAACTGTTCGGGTTTTCATGCTGTCCCTTATGAATATGCATGAGATACATCTGCATACCATGGGGGTGGTGCATAGATATGCAGCACAGGCATCTTTATTAGAGGCAGCATGGAACCTGAATGGTGTTTGGCCCTCCAGGACTGCATTTGGGAGACTCTGCTCTAGGTAATGCGCCTGTTTATGGTGTCTTTGCTCTGTAGGGTAAAATGTAGGTGTTTTGGGCATGTTTACATCATCTGCAATAAAGGTTCTGTCTGTATTAGCACGTTGTAGTAGTGGGTAAAATATGGGGACTGGGTTGGCAGGCACCATAGCTGGGACTTGAACCTGTGACTTTCTGCCTCCAAACACACTGGTTGTGTGCACTGCACCACCGTGTTGCCACAGAGACAGTGCAGTCCCTGGTGATACCATGACTGTTTGTCCGGCAGGGCCTGTCTGTTGCAGTGCATGGCACCCACCTACACAGGGCTAGGCCATGGCCTGCTCTGGGAAGCTGCCACTGCCCCTCTCCACCACCAGTACTCCTCTGCCACCATGCTGACATGCCCTTCTGCTGGTGGTGCTGGTGGTGTGCAGTCTCAAGCCATCCAGTGTGCAGGTAGGCGGCTGCCTATGGTGCGTGTTCTGGGGTAGGGGTGCCTGCATAGATGTCCACGCTTCCCCCCAACACCCCCTGCCAATGTTCTGTGCCCTTGGCGGTACCTGCTGGGTATTATCCACTGTGACACTGTGAACACTCTCGTGCCCATGTTGGGCCCTCATCAGTTGCTGTCTGGCTGCTGTACAGTTTCAGCATTCCTAAGTGCCACCTAGGCATCTGCCTAGTCCGCACTGTGCCCCAGCTGCACCACAGCATGTGCCGCCTGCAGCCCTCTGTATCCCCTTTCCCAGCATCTGTCCAGTTGCCCATTCCGACATGCCCGCCCTGCTGTTGTGGAACATGTGCATGCCATAGGAAACCTGTCCAATGGAGAGGGGAACCCTGATCAGTGCTATTTCACTGTGGGATCATTCACCTTGTATGGGGACGGAGCGTAGACCCTTCCAAAATTCATATCTTTTTTGGGGGGGCTTTCTTGGGAGTGTTTTTTGATGTTTCCCATTACTATCACTATTGCCCAGCTTGGTTATGTTTTTTTTTTATTTTGTTGGGGTCCTTTTCAGTGTTTATTTGTACTTTTGTTCCGTGCACATGTATCACACATCACTTTTTTGTAGGTTTCCCTGGTTTTGCTGTACATTGCTGACAGAAATGGTTTCTTTTCCCTTTAAATCAGCTCTCCACCCATTGACCCCTTCTCTCCGCCCCTGGGGAGCCTTCCTCCGCCCTCCGGGAGCCTTTCCCCGCCTTCAGCGCTTGTTTGCACCTCTGCACGCGTTAGCGCATGCTAAGGCACATTTGTGCCCCGTAAAGCGTCCTTATCGCGCTCTAAGGTACCTTAGCGCGTGATAATTGCATAGCGCGCATGTTAAGAAGTTTTAGTAAACATACCCCTAAACCTTTAAACCTCTCCAAGGCCTCCAAATGGCTCTTCTTCTTCCATCTCCTTTCCTGATGCCTCCCCTGTCTTAATATTACTACTACTATTACTATTAAACACTTAAATAGTGCTACAAGGCATATGCAGCGCTGTACAGACACATATGATGATGGTCCCTGCTCCTCAGAGCTTACAATTTAATTAATCAGTTTTAAATGAGCCTCCACCACTTAAATGACCTCAGAAGGAAGCCAAAAAAGAAAGTCATTGAAAGTCCACCATTGGATTCTCCCAAAACTTTCAATTTACTTGTGATTAAATCATTTTTTTGTTGGGACCAGCCGGCATGAGTGGGGAGAGGAAAAACTTCCCCCTTCAGCGTCGGGAGGGCCCTTTTATTCAACAAGTATTAGTCCCTATAACCATTAATAATAGTGTAACAAACACTTATCTGAAGGAACGGGCGATGTTCATCTCACTGTAGGTAAACTTCGGGTTTCCAAAATACACGACATGCATGTTTCGGGCTTACAAAAAGGTTTTTATCAAGTGTTCCCCTTAGTTTTACATTCTAATCAAGACAGACTGTACAATAGATGAGAACAAAGGTACAGTAGGGAAGGGTAATGAGACAGAAGGAGAGGAAAGGATTAAGATCCAAAAGCGGCCTGAAAGAGGGGAACCTTTAGATTGGATTTGAAAAGGGGGAGAGATAAAGTCTGACATAAAGATTTTATTTTATTTATTTATTTACAGTCTCTTATATACCGCACTATTCAGCATCAGCGCGGTTTACATGGAACAAAAATGCTCAGTACAATTAACATGTATGAGTTTACAGATAACAGGGCAAATAACTTGGATAACAGGGGTAAACTATTTACAAATCTTGCTACATAGAGTCATATGAACATGAATTCCATAGAAACATATGCACCACTAAGGGTTAGGGTATCTTTCTCGGCATGTTGTTGGGAAACCATATATTTGCTTAGCAGATTGCATCTCCGGTCTCAATGGGGTGGGGTTGGGTTCTATGAGGTACTTATTGAAAAGGTGGCATTTGAGTGCTTTCCTAAACTGTGTAAGGCTCTTAATGGCCCGGATATCTGGAGGTAATGCGTTCCAGCATCTTGGCGCACTGATACTAAACGCCCTATTGGCTGTGAATGCAGAGCAATCTGTTAATGCTTTCGGGACTTTTAGGGAGTTTATAGCTGTAAAGGTAGTTTGTTCCAGGCATAAGGAACAGCAAGGTGAAAGGATCGAACAGCTGTGGAAGAGAAGGGCAAAGAGGGAAGCAAGACAGAGGAAGAGCGGAGTTCACGAGGAGGGATGTAGGGAGAGAGGAGAGAGTAAAGATAGTGAGAAGCATAGAATGAATGCATTTATACGTCAGAAGGAAAAGTTTGTATTGGATACAGAAGCGGAAGGGAAGCCAATGAAGTGATTTGAGAAGAGGGGTTATATGAGTGCAGTGGGGCTGGTGGAAGATTAGCCATACAGCAGAGTAACTACTGTCACTCATCAAGGGGCGCTCTGTGATTTTGTTGCCACTATCCTATGATGCTTCTACTGTCTACTGTATCTACAATTAAACCTTGTCAAAATGGCAGCAAGAAGGTTGCACAAAAACCTACTTCATTAGTTCAGATAAACAGAAAAAAAAAAGTATTAAGTTGAGCTCATTGGCCACTGACCACTTGTATCCTTTTAAATGAAAACAGCTTACTTGCTGAAATCTCTCCCCTGAACAATTCAATGCTCCATGGATAACACATTTCCTGGGCAGTAAGCCCAGCAATGCAGTCAGTGCTGTTCTTAGCAGTTCACTAACAAGCACCAACATTTTGCTTTCTCAGATCAGCTTGGCTAATAGCCTTAATTCCCAAGTTCTCTGAGGCTTTACTTATTTATTTTTCAAACATTTCTATACTGTGTTTTCCAAAAGATCAAGCGCGGTTTACAATTAACAACAATCTGAATAGTAAAAATAACAAGTACACACTCTGTTTTATGGAACAATGTGGAGCTACATACAGTAGTAAAGAAAAAACATTACTAAATATCAAATAAACTCTGTATTACAACTAGAAAGTAATATATGTTCTAAATGAAGACTGTAGATAGTTATGAACATGAGACTTTCAAAACAAATTTTTTTATCGGCAGCTACGTGGTCTCACGTATAGAATGGGAGTCTTGTGTGTGATGTCATCATCCTTAGGCTCCAGTCATGACTAGTTTCCCCTATTTAAGATGCGCATGCGCGGCGTTTTTTACAACCGCTCAGCAGTTCAACATGTTCAAGTGGATAGAACGCCAGCGTGTATATTGAAAAGTGAGTACGAAAATTCCACTACACTATAATGTAACGTTTTGAGTTGTCGAAGCTTTTTAATGAAGAAAGTATTGTCTATAAGCACTGTTCTTTGTTTTAGAGCTTAGCAACCTCCCCTGAAGAACCCTTGATTGGTGAAACGCTTAGCGCCTGTTAGCGTTGGGAAAGGAGTACACAGCTCAACATTGAAAAAAATATCTGAAGCCAAAGCTAAGTTAAGCAAAGCAAAGCTAAGCATTTTTGGTTATTTTTCGTGACTGAATGAGACATTTCTAATTAACCATTTTAAGAATACTAAAAATATTAAAAAAAATAAGGTCGCTACCATTTAGTGGTCATTGATGTGAAAGTAAGGGTAATGAGTCAGAATTTCTGACCTTAGCCCGGAGAAACTGAGACCACGTAGCTGCCGATAAAAAAAATTTGTTTTGAAAGTCTCATGTTCATAACTATCTACAGTCTTCATTTAGAACATATATTACTTTCTAGTTGTAATACGGAGTTTATTTGATATTTAGTATATATACTCTGTGAGACACGGACCGACAGAGTGATTTGTGAAGAAAAAACATTAGACTATGTACATAAGCATGGTTGGCATAGCTAAATGGCGAAGAAATCTTAATAAGAACTATATACAGCTCTGGACGAAAAGTAGAGTGTTGTATTAGAAGTATTGTACCCTACTTGTGTGCCAAAATGGAGGATAAATAGTTGAGTTTTCAGTTTTTTGCAGAATGTGTGGAGGTCATTTAATTCTCTGAGTTTGTCTGGTAGAGTGTTCCAAAGGCTAGGGGTGACATGAGAGAATGCTTTGTTGTTTGTTGACTTTCTGGATTTCCTGAAGTCCATCAGTATAACAAGTTTGTTTTTGTTCCGGTTGTGTTGATTGCGATTGAGGGTTTCCTTTGAGATGAGTGAGGATAGATATGAAGGAGTAATGTCATTAATTAATTGAAAGTTGATACAAGAATTTTGTAATTAATGTGGCTTTGAATGGGTAGCCAGTGGAGAGCATACAGTGTAGGGGTGATGTGTTCCATTGAGTTAACATTCATAGTTATTCTAGCTACCACATTTTGGGCTAGTTGGAGTCATTTTAGACAAAACAATCCAAAAAGCCTACTACAAAATGCGAATCATCAGGAGACTGAAACCACTCCTCGCCCCAGAACACTTCCGTACCGTCTGTCAAGCACTGATAACCCCACTACTGGACTTCTGCAATCCGATATACCTTGGACTACCGAAACAAGCCATCAAACCACTCCAACTGGCACAAAACACCGCAGCACGAATCATATCCGGAACTGCAAGACAGGAGCACATCACACCTACCTTAAAGGACTTACACTGGCTTCCAATCGGTGCACGCATCAGATACAAAACTATCATAAACCTATTTAAGATAAAACAGCACACATTAGCCAACAGCCTGCACACCCTCATACAACCAGACACCAGCACAGGTCCTAGAAGAAAACAAACACACAACCGAGTCAGCACCCCAAGTGAATACAAACACACACGCAAGGACACAACAGACAGAGCACTCTCCATGGCTGCTCCAACAATATGGAACAAACTACCGGACGATTTGAGGGCAACTACAGACCTCAAAGACTTTAGAAAACAGCTGAAAAACCATGCTGTTCATAAAACACTATGGACACATCACATAACCTAAGTGACTGTATAACACTGTATGTATATAAAACGTTTTTAGCACCACTGTATATAGCCCATATTGTACATAGCTCAAACAAATCTAGCACAATGCAACACGCACTCAACTAAATTTTCACCCTCACTGCATGTATAACACACTCACACTACCAGATTGTTTGCTGTGATACCACCTTGATTATTATGATAAGGCGGTTTAGAAATACTGTTAAATAAATAAATAAAAATAAAATCTTAAGGCCTGTTTTGTGATGCCCTGTAGAGTAGTATTGGCAAAGTCAAAATGAGGTGTAATAATTGTGTGAATGACAGATTTGAAGTCATGGTGGTGGAGCAGAGGGTGGAGTTGCTTTAACAGTTTGAGTTTGTACAGTATCTTTTTAGTTGTTTGCTTTATATGAGACGCCATGCTAAGGGTGCAATCAATGATTACTCCTAAGTATTTTACCTTGCCTTTGACTGTGATGTTGATATCATGGAGCCTAATCGATGTGGGGGGAGAGAAACTCTGGTTTCTGGTTACATACATGGCTTCTGTTTTTGTAAAGTTAATATAGAGACTGTGATTCTCGAGCCAAACCAAATTTTCAGAGAAGCAATCAGAGAGTAATTGGATTGGTGGGTTTGTGATGTAAAATGGGAGATATATCATTATATCATCCGCGTAAATATGTTAATTTACATGGAACCTTTTAAAAATGGAGCAGATGGGTTGAAGATAAATATTAAAGAGTAGGGCTGAAAGAGCAGAGCCCTGGGGGAGACCTTGTTCTTGTTTGTATGTTACTGAAATTTTCTGTTCAATTCTTACTTCTTGTGTTCTGTCAGACAGGTACGAGGAGAACCATTTTAGGACTGTTGATTTATCCCTATCTGCTGGAGTCTAGTTTGCATTTAATGATAGTTTACACTGTTGAAGGCTGCAGTAATGTCCAGAAATATGAGGAGAAAGGCTTGTTTAGTATCGTTGATACCACGTGTAAGTATGTCAAATAGGACTGTGAGCAGTGTTTTAACACCATGATAAGGACATATTGGTGTTCCTCCAGTGGGACAGAGGAGTCAATGTGGTCCTGGAGTTATATCTGGACAATGTTTTCTATTAGTTTTGCCATGAATGGGAGACTTGAAATGGGTCTGTAGGATGTAGGGGAGTTTTTATCGCTGGTGTTGTTTTTCTAGACTGGGTGAATTTGTGCATGTTTAAGGGAGGCTAGTAAATACTCGCTCTGAAGGGAGAGGTTGATGATAGGGAGGATAAATGACGAGAGTTCAGATATTGCTGCTTTTATCCAGTTTACTGGATAGGGATCAAGGTAAGAAGTGGTGGTGTTTATCTTGGAGATGATGTTTTTGAGTGTATCTTTTGAAGTGGGGTAAAAGCTAGACCAAGGGTTATGAAGTGGAGGGTGGTCTTCATTATAGCTCATTATGGGTAATGCTTGTTGTTTCAGTTTATTTATGTAGTGGTTGGCTAGGGTCTGTGGTGATATTGCATGATCATTTGAGTATTTGTTGGCAGAATTATTAGTTAGAGATTGAACAATACTAAATAGTTCCCTAGGTTGGTTTAATGAATTTGATAATAAACTAGAATAGTAGCTTTTCTTATGGGTATGTTTACTAAACAGCGCTAACGTCGCAGTGGCGACGTTATCATGTGATAAGTGACATTGTCGCACGATAATGGCACATTACTGTGCGATAACGTCACGTATCATGTGATAACATCTCCAGCAGTGTTAAGGTGCGCAGAGGGTGGAGTAAGGCTCCCCAGAGGGTGGAGATAAGAAGTCAATGGGCAGAGAGTGGGCGGGGAGAGGCCCCAGGCAGACTAAAGCTGTGAAATCAGGATCTGAAAATTAACGCCACTGAAAACCTTGCGTTAGAGGCACATTTGCAGGAGAGAGAAGAAACCAGTTCAGTCAGCAATGTACAGCAAAGGCAGGGAGACCCAGCAAGTGATAGTAGTGATGCATGTGCAGTAACAAAACATGCAAAAATCAGAGAGATAATGATCAGAACCAAAATAGAAATACAAAACACAGAGCTGGCCAATAGAAAAAAACAATGATAAACTGTAATCAACACTACCCATAAAGAATAAAAAGGAAGATGTCACCCTTGGAAGGGTCAATTCTGATTCCCGCTACAAAATGAATGTTCCAACATTGATAGTGTTGATGAGGGTTTGCTGTGGTGTATATTGGGCAGCTTGCTTATGTGGCTTTCACATGTGCAGCAAAAGCAGAGTGGCCACGTAGGAAAGGGCACTATGGTGATGGTGTAAATGGGGTACAGGGGGCTGCAGGCGGCACATGCAGTGGGTCAGCTGGGGCACAGTGTGGATTAGGCAGATGCCTACCTGGCACATAGGAATGCAGAAACTGAAAAGCAGCAAGACAGCAACTGACCAGGGTCCAACATTGCCACGAGTGTGTGTGTCCCACTGTGTCCCAGGGGACAGTACCCAGCAGGTACCCCCAAGGGCACAGAACATTGGCAGGAGGTGCCAGGGGGAAGTGCTGATGTCCATGTCAGCACCCCTACCCCATATCACGCACCATAGACAGCCACCTACTGGCACACTGGATGGCCTGGGACTGCGCACCACCAGCACCGCCGGCATAAGGGCATGTCAGCATGATGGCGGAGGGGTGCTGGTGGTGGAGGGGGCAGTGGCATCTGCCCACAGCAGACCAAGGCCAAGCCCTGTTTAGGTGGGTGCCATGCACTGCAAAAGACAAGGTCTGTCTGACGAACAGTAATGGTATCCCCAGGGAATGACTTGCCTCTGTGGCAACAGTTTGGTGCAGTACTCACAAGTTCAAGTCCCAGCTGTGGTGCCTGCAGACCATGTCCCTATATTTTACCCAGTACTAAACCATGGTAATAAAAACAGACCCTTTATTGAAGATAAAATAAACACACCATAAACGCCTATATTTTACCCTACAGAGCACATACACCATAAACATGTGGAATCCCTAGATCAGAGATTCCCAACTGCAGTCCTGGAGGGCCAAATACCATTCAGGTTTCATGCTGTCCCTAATAAATATTCCTGTGATGCATTTGTATGCACCACCCCCATTGTATGAAAATGTATCCATGCATATTCATTAGGGACAGCATGAAAACCTGAACCATGTTTGGCCCACCAGGACCAGTGTTGGGAACCTCTGCCCTAGAGCAGCGGCCAACAGGGGCACAAACACCTACACCTACAGGCTCCACTATCCAACCACTCATGGAGAGTCAAGATGTTGGGCCCTGCGCGTAGCAGCATCTCTCAATACTAGCACCTGCAAACCTTAGCAATCCTGTCTTAAACTTGGAAACATGTTCCACATATATCAAAAGGTTGCTATGATTAATGTCAGATAACAAATCCTAAGTTAAACACAAATTGTTGACAGAGATTCATCATAGCAACCTTTCTGATATCTGTGGAGTGTGTTTCAGTGTTTGTTTCTGACAGTGTTTACCACCCTGGGGAATGACCCTAACAGTATTGAGTTCCATAGCAATGTCTGCATGGTGACCAGGACCGATGTGGCCGCCAGGGCTGCCAACCACCTCTATATTTGCACAATGCTGAAATTGGAGTGGGAGTGTGTGTATGTCTGTCCAGTGTTTTGTGGCTGCCTACACCTTACTGAACTCACAATGCTTGCACTGTTTCCAGTGTTAGCCTGCCAATGTGCATAATGAGGAGCAAGGTACTGTGGGTATGGCCCGGACAGGGCAGCCTGGGCAGGATGCATCTGCACAGGGCATAGGGCAATGGCTGGGACATTTTAGTGCCCGACCACCACCTGCATGGACAGGGTGGTCACAGCAAGTCATACTGGGGGTCACTCTCACCCTGACTGAGCAGTGATCATGGCATGGCTAGGTTCCCCCACAGTGCTATATAGTATTTCTCTCAAGTGATATCTATGAGTTTCTTTTTCTTGGGCTTAATCACTGATATACCTGTTTGGTGTGTGTGTTCACATCCCTTTTTTGGGTGCACACAGTTTCTCCAGGAGCATGCACTATGTATTAGCTAGCAGACTGTCTGAAGTTAGCAGGTGTATGGCTGGAGCATCTTGGTTGGGGGCAGCTTAGCTTTTTCCAGGCCTATGTTCTGACTGCCAGTGCCCTATGTGATGTGTACAGATCTGCAATGACTGCCCTGTAGAGTGCCTATTCCCCAGCAGGATGGGGGTTGATGATCCCCTCTACTGCCACCATTGCAGAGATGTAGAATGTGGATCTAGTTGGTGGGAGATCCTGTCCCCCCACCCTGACCTACAGAGGGTGGTGCTTCATCATTCGCTTTGTGGTCCAAACACCACCCTTCTCTTGTTACATGTGACCATGGTAACCACACAGGATATGCACTATTCTGGGTGCATCATAGTCCACAAGGGCTAGATGTGGCTGGGAGATACAGATGGACACAGGTGTATCCTAGGTGTTTCTGCAAGGACTACCTATCACACACTGGCACTAATGGAAACTTGCAGCATAGCCCATCTCAGGCAAGCCAGGTGCTGCGGACCTGGTGCTAGGCGCCCCACCTCACCCTCAGGGTGAGCACAGGAACTGCACAATGTCATGGTCTGTAGCTACTCTGTGCCAGTAGCACACACGGTCAGTTACCCCTACCAGGCCGGGGTGCTATAGAGGCGCATACCCCATCTTTTGATCAGATGTAGGCTGATGATCTGTGCAGTGCATCATGGGTACGGGTGGGTTTACCGTATCCTGGTAACCCCAGCAGACAGTTTGTGTGGTGACCTGCAGTCTTTCTGTAGCCAGCCAGCAGTGTGTTAGCTGCTGTAGAGATGTAGCCCACTGGTTACTTCAATGACTAAAAAGGCAGAGGTCATGGGTTTGATCCCACAGTGGTGCTATTTAATACGGCTGTCTGAGGCTTTTCCTTTTAATTTAAATCAGTGCTGCCAGCAGAAACACCCTCACAATGCCATAGCCTAGGGTGCCTCATAAGGCACACTATATGGCACATTATAAGGTGCCTTGGTGGACAGGGCACCTTATAATGTGCCCTATGGAGTGCCTTATAGGGCACCTTATGCGGCACCTTAGGTTACGGCACTGTGAGGGTGTTTTTGCTGGCAGCACTGATTTAAATTAAAAGGACATGCCTCAGACAGCCTTCTTATATAACACCCCTGCAGGATTGAACCTATGACCCCTGCCTCTGCAGTCATTGCAGTAACCAGTGGGCTACCTCTTTATAGCTTCTAACATTCTGCTGGCATGAACTTAGGGTTAATGCACGTTAACGTGCCACGGCACCCACTATCGTGCGATTCAGATTCTTGCTACCTTGCCGCTGGAACACCCATTCCCTTATATGGCATTCTTCACATTAACGCTGCAACTAGCGCCGGTAACATTAAGACGGTTTAGTAAACAAACCCCTTAGAGGCATCAATGATTTCTCTGTATAGTTTAAGGGTATTTAAGTAGTTAGATTGGTGGGTTTTAGATTTTATGTATCACCATTTGCGCTTAGCTTTACGCAGATCTACTCTTATGCATTTTATTTCAGGTTGGAACCATGGGGCATTTTTTCTTTTTGTTGGTTGGCAATGAAGTGTATATGATATAGCTACCTTAGATATTGTATCATTCCAGTTTGTTAAAGTGCTGTCGAAGTTTGTAGGGTCTTGGGTAAGTAGTTGAATAGTTGATTCAAAAATGTTTCTTTGTTAAATTTTTTAATTTTACTGAGATGGGGAGCATATGTGGGCCTGATTTGAGAATTGTCATAATAGGGTAATTAGAATTTTATAAGGTGGTGTTCTGACCAAGGGATGGGATGTACCTCTAGTGAAGTAGGATCATAAGCATTATGGAGTGATCTGGGCAGGAACACAAGGTCTAGTGTATTATCTTTGATATGAGTATGTCTATTGATAATTTGGATGTGATCCATATCTTTTATGCAGTTTAGAAAGGATACCATGTGGGTGTGTGATAGAGAGGGTAAGTTAAAGTCACCTAGTAAAATCTGGGGTTTTGTATTGATGGAGGAGCCAAGTAATTTGGTTAGCAAGTCCAAGTTATCAGGCCTTGGGTCAGGTGGTCTACTGTATAGGCTAAGCATATTTGGCATTGTTTTATTTTTATGGTAAGAATGTCTATGTTAGATATGTTGTCTGAAGTTATTAGATATGCTATGTTATTAGATAGAGGGAGGAGTAGCCTAGTGGTTGGGGCAAGGTACTTCAGGCCAGAAGGTCAGGGGTTCAAATCCCACTAGAGGACAGCAACCTTGGGCCAGAAGGACTGGGGTTTCTAGTCCCACAGATGCTCCTTGTGGTTTTGGGCAAGCCACTTAACCCTCCATAGCCCATGTTCCCTGTAAGTATTAGTGTATGTGTCTCATATCCCCGTGTGTTAAATGTATCCCCCAATTGTGTTGTGACCGCTTTGATTGAAGGATAAGGTGGTATACAAAAACTGTCTAAATAAATAAATGCTTTCAGAAATTCTTTTATGATAATGATTTGAGAAGAGGGGTTATAGGACTATACTGAGGTTTGGATTATAGATGGTAGATATAGCATAGGAGTATGAGGGGTTTAGAGTCCGGATTAACACAGGTAATGTGATTAGGATGTAGCAGAGAAAGAGTACCCTTGATACTGGTAGGTTAGGGGTTGCCATATTTATACTAATTTTGTAGTTTTGTCTTACAGCAACAAGTTATATAAAGTTGCGGATGATAGAAGATTAGTTCAAACTGGCAGGGAGAGGTGCACTTCTGATTTGAGTAGAGGTAATCTATGTATTACTATAGAGTGCAGCAATAAGCATATAGAGAGGAGAATGATTTAGGGTCACAAAAGTGATAATCACCAAAGATTTGCTTTGGCAATGTACTTAATAGAAATAAGAGTCAAGTGTAAAATTTTTGGTTGTTGTGTTGTAAGGGTGGTGTATGAGGGCAGCCTCACCAACGCTGAGTTTCGTATCTGATGTTGTTGGACCAGCAGTGCAAACACTGGTTATACACAGTTCAATAGTAAAAGTATTGGAGCAGCATAGGAAAGGATTTGGTTGTTGCAGGGTTAAATGTTTTTTTTTTTTTGAAACTTTTATTTTCATTTTACAACAAGCAAACGAAACAACAAACCAAAGGAGACAAATACAAATATACACATAAGGAAAGCAACCCCAATTACCCCCCACCCCTAAGCTTCTTCTCTGGAACTGAGGAGTATCATCAAAGAGGCGTATACATATAGCAGTGATTGTACATCCAAACAAACAAAAGAGTATCAGCAATATAGACTGATCATGTGAAATAGATTTAAACAGTCAGATGGGAGCATTTAGCATTTTAGCATTTTAAACATAATCGTGGAGTATCCTCCATTCAGACAAATGATAGAGGGTCTGAACAGAAGAAGCCAACAGATGAGGTATTCGTTCATATTTACTGTATAGACTGACAGGATGCCACCATTCATTGAAATTAAGAGGGGACCTATTTTTCCCCCAGTATTTTCCAGTAATATTGTAGTACCGGGCATTCAAACATAATATAAGTTAGTATGTGAATGGCCGTGCGGGCATATCCAAAATCTGTTGCTCTGGGTAGCGGTCATTGGACTACCTATCAGGAGTATAGAAACTTCGGTGGATTAAAAGAAAAAAGGTGTCTGAGTAAGTGAGGGAGATCGAGAGATCCATGTCAACCTGCTCCAGGCTAGGCTCCCATGCTCCGGGGTCAAAGCTACATGCAACTCCCGCTCCCAGAATTTCTATGCTGTCTGAGCGCATTGGTGGATAATGGGAGTGAGGGGAGAAGCAGCCTCCATATATCTTCTAGCGCAAAATCTGTTATCAAAGCAGTAAAAGAATCAAGACTCTTGGGTGGACCACTCGTTCTGGGCGGCAGCCAAGCTGTCAAGGGCTCAAATACTTGGTTGAAATCGCCGCCGAGCATTAATGGAGGGCTGGCAAATGCCTGTGCTAACTGCATAATACTTGCATAATAAACAGGATTATCCACATTCGGAGCATAAATACCAATACACGTAAATTACAGTCTCAACCTGAAGGTGTGCACGGGCCCATCTACCCTCCTTATCAAAGCTAACATCCATTACAATAGCTTGCAGAGACTTCTTAACCAAAATGGCTACCCCACACCGCTTGGAAACAGCGGAAGAGAAGGCAGTCGCCATATTAGGCGTGGTATTGAGTTTCAATGCCGCAGCGGAATTTAAATGCATTTCCTGAAGAAACATTAACTTAACATGCTCATGATTAAGATAGCTAAGGATTTTCTTTCTTTTGATTGGACTATTAATGCCTTTTAAGTTTTATGAGAAGATCTGACACAAGGCCATCAAGAAAGATTATAAATTCTGAGAAAGAACACAATAATGCACACAGTTTCCCAATGTCCCTCATCTTAACTATGTATGACTGTGCACATAACATAATAATCAATGAGTTAATGAAAATCATGGAAACGCCCCATATAAAAAAAATAAGCACCAAGGTGCACTAGAGAAGAAGCAAAACCCCAGAAATTACTGGCGACCTAATGTCTGCGGGGAGAAACTCCAGAGAGGGCCCAAGCTAAAACATATAACCTGTAAAACTATGCATGTTTCGAATCCCACCGAGGTGCACATCATGGAGGGATAGAAGGCCAAGTAAATTATAGATAGAAAGAAAAGTCCAGGCAGTCTCTATTCCAGGCTGGGATCACCGCGTCGGGCCGTTCAAGATGGCGGGCAAATCCGGCGAATTACAGATCAAAATTGTTGAATCATAGTTGTTGGATTAGCGCATCTGATCTGCGTTATTTGGAGTCCAAAAACATTGCTAGTAGATCGGGATCTTCGAATGTTATGGCTGGGTTATGGAGAGTCACTCTGAGCTTCACTGGATATATTAGGCCAAAGTGAGCCTGTAGTTATTGAAGTCCAGGGCGAAAAGCAAGGAGTCTCCTCCGTCGGTCAACTGTGGACTTTGCCACGTCAGGGGAAAAGAAACTTTATGACTTTCAAATTCAAGATGATAGTTCGCCCGGGCTGCTGTGCGAATTTGCTCTACTTACTGGTATCGCAATAATCGAAAAATGAGAGCCCGAGGAGTCGTCCGATTGAGCGCCATATTAGCAGGAACACGATGCGCTCGGTCAGTCTCCAGATCTCTGTAAATAATAATCTTTAGCAAGGGGGGGAGAGTTTTGACCAAGAATTCTCGCATGTCTCCTGCTCTCACATCCTCCGGTACTCCAATGAGCCCCATATGGTTGCAACCAGCTCGATCATTGCTATCCTCCAGCTCTTTTTGAAAATTCTGTATCATACGCTCAGCCTTGCCCAATTTCACCAAGCGCACCGCGTGCGAGTCAAGGACCTCCGCCATGTTGTCCTGTCGTAGTGGGAGACTTTCAAGCCGGTTCTGAAGTGTGCCAAAGTCTTCACGCATGGTTCGGAGCGCCGCTCCGTTGGATTGTACCAGCTCCTTCACACCGCGTATCTCCTCCAAGATTTCCTGTGGCGTTTGCGGGGTTTCCCCAAAGTGGGGCCATCTTTTGTGGGGAAGAACTCTGTTTTGGAGCGTTTTCCGTGTGAAAGAAGAGGGAGACCCGAGGTCCAGTCGCACTGGTTTGTGGCCCGCCGTTCCCCCCGAGGCACCCCGGTAAGTTCAGAGCAAAAAAAATGAAATTTATGCAGGTATTAATTCAGGATTCTGAGTAGGCCTCTCGGGAGCTTCAACGCAAAGCGTCTATCCCGCTAGACATCAGGCTCCGCCCCCCCAGGGTTAAATGTTTTAATAATGAACAATGTCCTGTGGAAATCAGAGCACGATTAGCAATGCTTCAATTAGAACATGTAATTTAAGCATTGTGACAATGTTTCAAGTTATTGTAGGGTGCTTTGCAATAGTTAGACATTTAAGTATAGCAGTGAATCCTCACGTGCAAGCGATAGAACAGCGCTTTAAGAGACAAGAGGAGGGGTAGTGTTTAAGGCAGACTCAGTTAGGGGACTTCAAAAAAATCTGGGGGGAGGGAGAGAAGTTGCAACTCGCTTATAAATATAGATTTGGTAAGCGCAGGGCCGTCCCGTCCATTGAGCAAGATTGTTTTTTGCACAGGGGCCCGCGTTTCAGGGGGCCCCGCGCAAAAAACATTCTGCATCAGCCCAAGTAGATAAAAAAAACAACAAACCGGCTGCTGCTGCCGCTGCCGCTGTGGCAGCGGCAGAATCAAGCATGCCGTGGGCCCCCCCCCCCCTGCACGGCAGAGCCTCCCTGCAGCATCAGCTCCCGATTCCCAAAGCATGGGCTTTCAGAGCCGCGAAGGGAGAGCTTCTCTGACCTCTCGCAGCTCTGTTAAGCCTACCGGGGCTGATGGGAAATCCCATGAGCCCCGGCGGGATTAACAGAGCCGCGAGAAAGGGAAACTCTTGCGGCTCTGAAAGCCCGCACTTTGGGACTCGGGAGCTGATGCAGGGAGGCTCTGCCGAGCAGGGGGGGCCCCGCGAGACGCTTGATTCTGCCGCTGCCATGGTGGGAGCGGCAGCAGCAGCCTTTTTTTTTTTAAAAAATCTACCTGGGCTGATGGGGGAGGGGGTTAGGACTGGTAATGGGCTATGGTGGGGGGGGGGCTAATACTGGAAGTGGACATATGGGGGGGTTAGGACTAGTAATGGGCTATGGGGGCTAAGACTGGAAGTGGGCTGATGGGGGGTGTTAGGACTAGTATTTGGGCTTTGGGGGGGCTAGGACTGGAAGTGGGCTGATGGGGGGGTAGGACTGGTAATGGGCTATGGGGGGGCTAAGACTGGAAATGGGCTGATGGTGGGTTAGGACTCGTAATGGGCTGATGGGAGGGGGGGCTAGGACTGGAAATGGGCTGATGAGGAGGTTAGGACATAATGGGCTATGGGGGGGCTAAGACTGGAAATGGGCTGATGGGGATAGGACTAGTAATGGGCTATGGGGGTGCTAAGACTGGAAGTGGGCTGATGGGTGGGGTTAGAACAAAAGGGCTAGTGGGGGGCTACTATTGGAAATGGGCTGATGGGGGTTAGGACTGGCTGTGGGGGGGCTAAGACTGGAAATGGGCTGATGGGGGGGTTAGGACTAGTAATGGGCTATGGGGGGGCTAAGACTGGAAATGGGCTGATGGGGATAGGACTAGTAATGGGCTATGGGGGTGCTAAGACTGGAAGTGGGCTGATGGGTGGGGTTAGGACTACTAATGGGCTATGGGGGCTAGGACTGGTAATGGGCTGATGGGGGGCTAGGACTGGAAATGGGCTGATGGGGGGTTAGGAGATAATGGGCTATGGCGGTACTAAGACTGGAAATGGGCTGATGGGGGGGTGAGGACTAGTAATGGGCTAATGGGGGGCAAGCACTGGAAATAGGCTGATGGGGTGGTTAGGACAGATAATGGGCTGTGGGGCAGCTAAGACTGGAAGTGGGCTGATGGGGGGTTAGGACTGGTAATGGGCTATGGGGGGGCTAAGACTGAAAATGGGGTGATGGGTGGTTAGGACTGTAAGTGGGCTGATGGGGGGTTAGGACAGGTAATGGGCTGTGGGGGGCTAAGACTGGAAGTGGGCTGATGGGGGGGTTAGGACAGGTAATGGGCTGTGGGGGGGCTAAGACTGGAAGTGGGCTGATGGGGTGCTTAGGACTGGTAATGGGTTATGGGGGGCTTAGGACTGGTAATGGGCTATGGGGGGGCTAGGACTGGTAATGGTCTGGGGGGGTTGCTAGGACTAGAAATGGGCTGAGTGGAAGTGGGGCTTGAACTGCAAATAGCTGATGGGGAGGGGGCTTGGAATGGAAATGGGCTGTGAGGGGAGGGAGCTGGGACTGGAAATCAGCTGAGTGGGGGGAGCTAGGCCAGGAAATGGGCTGATGGAGGGGCTAGGATAGGACTGGAAATGGGCTGTTGGGGGTTGCTAAGATTGGAAATGGACTGTGGTGGGGGCTTGGATTGAAATGGACTCATGGAGGGGCTAGAACTGTAAGTAGGCTCATGGGGGACTTGGATTGGAAATGGGCTGAGTGGAGGGGGACTAGGATTTGACATGGGCTGATGGTGGTGCTAGGAAAAGACTAGAAATGGGCTGATGGGGGGTTGGGATTGGAAATGAGCTGATAGAGGGACTCAGATAGGACTGTAAATGGATGGGGGAGCTAGGACTGGAAATGGGCTGATGGTGGGGCTAGGACAGGATTGGAAATGGGCTGATGGGGGGCTAGGACTAGAAATGGGCTGATGCGGGGACTAGAAGGGAGCAGATGCTGGGTGGGGCTGGAACTAGAAGGGAGCTGATGTTGGGGGAGGATTAGAATGGGATGGAGCTGGGAGAGTGAAATGGAGAGGGAAAACAAATTTTGTATGGGAGGGAAGACAAATCTACAATTGAGCAGATATTGGGAGATTAAGTGGTGATTAAGGATGGAGGGGTAAAATTTGAGTGGATGAAATAGAAATGAGGAAAGAGCAAAAGGAGAAAAATTAGTATGTTAAAGCAGATGTATAGAGAGAATGGAAAAAAACTAGAAGAGAGAAGAAAGGACAAATGGACAACAGACGATGGAGAGTTAGCAGAAGACACGAAGAAACCAGAAGAAAGTGGTTGGAGCAATTGCAACTGAAAAAAAAAATGCACAAAAGGTAGAAAAATATCTCTTTATTTTGAATTTATTAACTGGAATATGTCAGCTCTGGGAAATGTGCATCATTAATGTCTGCGCTTTGTTTAGTACAATAGGAAATTAATTTATAGTTGTATTTCTACAGTGTTGTTGTACATTCCAAGTTTGGCTTTTGGGGTTCCCAGTTTAATTATTGTCTTCCTGTTTCTAAATTGTGATTCCTTGTTTGGTGATGGTCTATGTTCTGCATAAGAACATAAGAACATAAGATATGCCATACTCGGTCAGACCAAGGTCCATCAAGCCTAGTATCCTGTTTCCAACAGTAGCCAGTCTAGGTCATATGTACCTAGCAGTTTCCCCAAAAGACACAGGTTCCACAATGCTTGTATTGGGTCAAGCATTGATATCCTAGGTCCCTTTTTAATAATGGTTTAGGGACCTTTCCTCCAGGAACTTGTCCAAACCTTTTTTAAACCCAGCTACACTAACAGCCTTTACTACATCCTCCGGTAACAAATTCCAGAGTTTGATTACACGTTGAGTGAAAAAATATTTTCTTTTATTAGTCTTAAATAGTTTACCCTGTAGCTTCATTGTATGTCCACTAGTCTTTCTATATTCTGATAACATATACAATCGATCTACGTTTACCCGTTCAACTCCGTTCATTAATTTATAGACTTCTATCATATCTCCCCTCAGCCGTCTCTTTTCCAGGTTAAAGAGCCCTAACCTTTTTAGCCTTTCTTCATAGGAGTATCCTTCCATCCCCTTTACCATTTTGGTGGCTCTTCTCTGAACCTTTTCTAATAACGCTATATCCTTTTTAAGATACGGCGACCAGAATTGCACACAATATTCAAGGTGCAGTCTCACCAAGGAATGGTACAGAGGCATTATAATATCTTTTGTTTTATTTTCCATTCCTTTCCTTATGATACCTAGCATTCTATTTGCTCTCTTGGCCGCTGCTGCACACTGGGTGGAGGGTTTTAACATGTTATCCACAATGACGCCTAAATCTTTTTCCTTGGTGGTGGTTCCTAATGTGGAACCTTGCTTTGTGTAACCATAGTTTGGGTTGTTCTTCCCTAGGTGCATAACTTTGCACTTCTCCACATTAAATTCCATCTGCCATTTTGATGCCCGGTCTTCCAATTTATCAAGATCCTCTTGCAATTTTCCACAATCCTCTTGGATTTTAACAACTTTAAATAGTTTTGTGTCATCTGCAATTTGATTACCTCACTCGTTATTCCTCTTTCCAGGTCATTTATGAATATGTCAAAAAGCAGCAGACCCAGCACAGATCCCTGGGGTACACCACTATTCACCTTTCTCCATTGGGAAAATTGGCCATTTAGCCCAACCCTCTGCTTTCTATCTTTTAACCAGTTCCTGATCCACAGTAGTACACTGCCTCCTATCCCATGACTCTTTAGTTTTGCCAAAGGTCTCTGATGAGGGACCTTGTCAAAGGCTTTCTGAAAGTCTAGATACACTATATCAACTGACTCACCTTTGTCCACCTGTTTATACACACTTTCAAAAAAACGTAACAGATTAGTAAGACAAAATCTTCCCTATCTAAAGCCATGTTGACTGTCTCCCATTATGCCATGACTATCTACATGCTGAGTAATTGTATTCTTTATGATGGTTTCTACCATTTTTTCCGGTACTGACGTGAGGCTCACCAGTCTGTAGTTTCCCGGATCATCCCTGTAATCCTTTTTAAAAATTGGTGTTACATTGGCGATCCTCCAATCTTCAGGTATTAGCGATGATTTTAATGATAGTTCACAGATTACTAATAGCGGGTCTGCAATCTCATATTTTAGTTCTTTCAACACCCTTGGATGTATACTATCCGGCCCAGGTGATTTGCTACTCTTCAGTTTATCTAATAGTTGTAATACATCTTCCCGATGTATCGATATTTCCTTCAATTCTTCCGCACCTTTAAATACCACTTCAGTCATGGGTAACATCCCTACATCTTCCTCAGTAAAGACCGAAGCAAAGAATTCATTCAGTCTCTACGCTATCGTCTTGTCACCTCTTAGTGCCCCTTTAACTCCTCTATCATCTAATGGACCAACTGACTCTCTCACAGGTTTTTTGCTACGAATGTACTTGAAAAAAATCTTTATTTTGCGTTTTTGATTCCGCAGCAAGCTTCTTCTCAAATTCTCCCTTTGCCTGCTTTATCAATGCCTTGCATTTGACCTGCCAGTGCTTGTGCTGTTTCCAGGTTTCGTTGTTTGGCTCTTTTTTCCATTTCCTGAAAGATGCTTTTTTGGCAACAACAGCCTCTCTGACCTCACCTTTAAACTATGCTGGCAGTTTTTTGGACTTCCTTCCACTTTTCTTAAAGCGTGGAATACAGCTGGTCTGGGCTTCCAAGATAGTATTTTTCAACAACACCCAAGCTTGATGTAAGTCTTTAACCTTTGCAACTGCTCCTTTTAGTTTTTTCTTAACTATTTTCCTCATTTTATCATAGTCTCCCTTTCGAAAGTTAAAAGATAGTACTGTGGATTTCCTTACTATCCCTCCTCCACTAATTAAATCAAAGGCGATCATGCTATGATCACTATTGCCAAGTGGTCCCAACACCCTAATCTCTTGCACTAGATCTGGTGCTCCACTAAGGACTAGGTCTAATATGGCTTCCACTCTGGTCGGTTCATGAACCTGCTGCTCCAAGAAGCAGTCATTTATTTCATCTAGGAACTTTATCTCCCTAGCATGTCCTGCCATGACACTGACCCAGTCGATACCGGGCACTGTTCCCTCTAAGCTGTGCGCATGTGCGCGCGCACACACCTCGCCGAGTGAGCGCACATACTTTACAACAGAGCGCACAAAAATTACGGCTCTGATTCTGATAGGAAACAACACAGACATCTTAAAATTTAAAAGTTATGATTGTAATTACTAGAAATTTCCCGCTTCATTTAGTAATCGTCTATTTTAATTTGATTAAAATCAATGTGGTGTACATACTGTATTCTGACATGTAGTCAAATTTTAAAGTATATAACTCCGAGTGTCGTTATGTGGCACACAAAAATTTAACCTTCCTTCAAAAGCTGCACACAGCTGATATTTTATGTGCACACAGCCTACAGAAAATTAGAAGGAACATTGATACCGGGGTAATTGAAATCAGCCATTATTATTACCACGCTGTAACTTTTGTTAACTTCATTGATTTCTTTGAGCATTTCAGCATCCATTTGTTCATTCTGGCCAGGCGGTCGATAGTACACCCCCACTGCCATCGCCTTCCCCTTTTTACATGGAATTTCAATCCATATAGATTCTACAGCAAATTTTGTATCCTGCAAAACTTTAATCATTTCTGACTCAATGCCCTCTCTAACATAGAGTGCAACTCCTCCACCAATTTGATCAGCTCTATCATTACGACATAGTTTGTACCAAAGTATCACAGTGTCCCACTGGTTGTCCTCCTTCCACCATGTCTCTGATATTCTAATCATATCTAACCTCTCATTTAGTGCTATATATTCTAACTCTCCCATCTTATTTTTTAGACTTCTAGCATTTGCATACAAGCATTTTAGACACTGTATTTTATCCATATTAATTTGGCTATTCATAGACATGGGTAATTTGGGATCTTTAAGCTCTGTCTGCTGCATACTCGAGGGCATTTGTGCTACTTTACTCTTTTTTGGAACCTCTCTGCTTTTGGTAGTATCCTTCAAGGATACAATCTTCCGAACCATCCACTCTTGGGCGACTGTCGGCTTTCCCCTATTATCTAGTTTAAAAGCTGCTCTATCTCCTTTTTAAAGGTTAATGCCAGCAGCCTGGTTCCATCCCGGTTAAGGTGAAGCCCATCCTTTCGGAAGAGCCCCTCCTTTCCTCAGAATGTTCCCCAGTTCCTAACAAATCCAAACCCCTCATCTCTGCACCATTGTCTCATCCACGCATTGAGACTCCGGAGCTCTGCCTGCCTTTTGGCCCTGCACGTGGAACGGGAAGCATTTCGGAGAGATCCAGGAGGGCTTGAGAGGAGAGAAAGTCAAGGCAATAGCTGTCAACCGCACGTTCAAGTAGTTTAGAAATGAAGGGGAGTAGAGAGATGGGTCAATAGTTAGAAGGACAGGTAGGGTCTAAAATGGGTTTTTTGATGAGAGGTGTAACTTGAAGACTGCATGGAGAGTTGCTGTGGAGAGCGATAAGTTGAGAATACTAGAGATGGAAGAGACAACAGTGGAAGAGATGGGGCTTAGAAGATGGGTGGGAATAGGATCAGAGGAGAATGTAGTGAGTTTAGAGGAGGAAAGAACATGTGTGGTTTCCTCCTCAGAGATCATAGAAAAGGAAGAAAGAGTAGCAGAAGTGTGAAGGGGGGGGGGAGTTGGAAGTGAAGAGGGGGAGGAGAGGAGTAGCTGACCTCGTGTGGAATTGGAGTGTGATTATGTTACACATAAATAAATAAACAAATAAACATTTATGGTCTCATAAAGAAGAGATTCTGAAAGCTAAGAAGCAGTATATTCCAGGGCAGCTAATTGTTGAAGGAAATTGATCCAACATTTGTTTGGCTTATTAAAGAAGTATAGACAGTTTTTTTTGTGAAGGTTAATGAAATTATGGAAGGGGTAAGGGGGATTAACTAGGAAGAGGTAATAGAAGGCCTAGAGAGGCCAGAGTCAAGTATGGTGTTGGACCACTTTTCATTAGTATCAGTGGATAAAGTGGGACATTTGTTAGGAAAAGTGAGGGTAACATTATGTCAGTGGGATCCTGTTCCAATAGATCTTCTTAAGGAGTGAATGGCTCCATTTTTGTTACATTTGGTGAATTAATAATTGTTACCAGAGAGGTTCTGGCATTTTTGAAGCAGGCTGTGGTACAGCCAATTATTAAGAGTTGTGGACTGGAATGTCATAGCTTATCTTATTATTGTTCACTTTGTTCTTCCTCATACATTTATTATGAGCAGTTACTGCGTTAACTCATGTTTACTTGTTCATTATGTTCTATTCTACTGGAGAGCAAATTTATTGGCGATGAAACCAGATAGTCAACGTTGAATGCCAAATAGTCTCCAGCACCAAATATCTGGTTTTAATTAAATTGGCGGTGGCGCAGCATTAACTATCGCCACCGAATATTGACCCCATGGTATTTTTGGAAGCAGGGGGTGGACTTAGGTCTAGGCAATCTGGTTTTGGAAAGTCCATTGGGCAGAGACTGTGTTGCTCTCATTATGAGTGACTGATTGGACTGGTTTAGCTTGGACCATGGAAAAGATTTTTGCCTTATTTTTATAGTTTTTAATCTCTCTGTGGCCTTTGAAATAGTCACTTCTTGTTACTGGGGAGGATATTAAAGTTTGGAATAGCTGGGACAGCATTTTCTTGGTTGTCATCTTTTTTGTTAGCAAGTTTGGGAGGGACAAGAAACTGATGTATTGTCAATCCCAGTGTTCAGTACTATTGCCTTTACTTTTTAAATTTTATCACTGCACAGGAGTCCAGTAATGGATCAAAGATGGTTCATATCATATAGAGTCTATGTCCTTGGTTAGGAGAAGCATCTTCATGATTTAGAGAAGTAGAGCTGAAACTTAATCCATAAAAATCATATTATCTTTGGGTGAGTTGGATTCAGAGTGTTCTGTCAACTGTGTCATATATTGAGAGCATTTGTCACTGAATGATCAGACTACAACAGTAGTCTGCAACAGTGGTAAGGGACTTATTTGCCAGGCTACAATTGTTGTGCATATGCACTCATTGTTGGACTATGGGGATTGGGCAATACTAATATATGCATTTATTACATGGAGGCTATAGTTTTGGAATTGTCTATATTGTGGACTACCTAAGCACCAACTAAGGCGATTGCAGCTAGGACACAATACAGCTGTGTTCTTCTAGATGAATAAGAAGTTGACAGATCATATTTTTCCAGTGTTGGTAGCACTTCATTACTTGCCAGTTGAGTACTGGATCCAATTTAAGCTTCAATGTTTTTTTCTAGCCCTTTTTTGGCCCTTTATAGTTGTGAAATTTGCTTCAGCTATATGAGCTTTTTATGCACTGGGATCCTCGCAGCAGTTTTTGCTTCAAGTAACAGGGAATTAAGATTGCAGTGTACTTCCTTGCAGGTATTTGCCATGCTTGGCCTTAAATTTTGGAATGCACTATTGGTGGAGCTGTGATTTGAGATACATTTATTTAACATTTAAGATGTTAAAAAAAAGATTTTTTTTTTTTAGCTGAGCTTTAGGTTAGGTGATCAAGGGCATGAATAAACTGTGGGGTTGATGAGGGGTGGAATATGAGATTGTGTTGGAGGTTGCAGTGTTGGGAATGGAGGGGATCGAAATATTTATTTATTTGATCAGTTTTATATACCACCTTATCCTTCAATCAAAGTGGTCAACAAGACAACAAAGGGTCTACTTCGAGGGGTGGGGGAGACAACAAGATAGTACATTACAGTAAATTACAGTACATTACATTAAATTATACTACGTTGTAGTATATTACATAAAATACAGCAAAATTACATTTCATAATAGTTCATTTACATTAAACAAATAACTGCAATCTTACAAAGTTAAATTAATTTAAACATTATAAGAAAATTGAAATTCAAATGGTTAAAACATTTTGTTCTATTGTAATTATACTAGTTGCCATATGCTTCAATAAATAGGTACGTTTTAAGGGACTTTCGAAAATCTTTGATATCAAACTGATTTCTTAAATCATTGGGAATAGAATTCCATAGTTGTGGTGCCATAAAGGAGGAAGCCCTATTAGATGTCATTTGTTTGGATCTATTAAACTTCAAGTGGGAATTAAGTCTGTTAGTAGACTGTGAGCGTCTGGGTCTTGAACCTATGTCTTTAGAAATAATAGTTGCTAGAATGTTTGCTGATGACTGGTGTAAAATTTTGAAAATGTTCATGAGGTTTTTGTATTTTGATCTCATAATGATTGGAAGCCAATGCAATTCTTGAAGCAAGGGAGTTATATGATCATATTTTGGAGAATTCATTATAGTTCTTGCGGTGGTATTTTGTGCCAGTTGGAGGGGATGGGTATTATGTTTTGGAAGACCTTGATAAAGGATATTTCCAAAGTCGAGGAGTGGTGTTATAACTGCTTGACATATCGTTCAAAAGTTATTTAGGGGTATGTTTACTAAACCGTCCTAATGTGCGCCCGGCGCTAGTGTGCAGGATGCCATATAAGGAGTGGGCGTTTCAGTCCTAACATAGCAAACTGTGATTATCGCGCGCTAATGTGCGCTGCATGCTAATGTGCGCCGCGCACAGTAGCGCACGAGAAACACACGCAGGAAGCATAAGCAGGCGCGCTGATGTGCAAACAGAGGAACAGAGCTGCAGTACAATGGTGAAGACACTGACTGATGGTGCAGGGGTCATGGGTTCAATCCCCCACTTTGCCCAATGAATAAGGCTGGCTGAGGCACTACCTGTTATGTGTAATATTGCATTACGAGGCATTTTAATTACTGCTGCTAGCAAATGCACTCTCAAAGCGCTGTAACATAAGGTGCTGCATAAGGCACCCCATAAGGTACCCCAGAGGGCACATTTTAAAGTGCACTGTCCGCCGAGGCACCCTACAATGTTGCTTAAAGGGTGGCCTATAGGGCGCCATATAGGGTGCCCTATGAGGCATGGCAAGGTCATAGCACTGTTTTCGATGGCAGCACTGTGCATTTAAACGCATGAAAATCTTAAGCAGGTGCGCTGACATGCAAAGAGGAACAGAAGTGTAGCAGAATGGTTAAAGCACTGACTGATGATACAGGCATCATGAGTTCAATCCCCAATGTGCCTAATACTTAAGGCTGGCTGAGGCATCAGCTTTGACATGTAAGTATTGTTTCCTGCTGCACTTTATTTGTATTTTATTAATTGCTGCCAGCAAACACACCCTCACGTGCCGTAACCTAAGGTGCCGCATAAGGCACCCCATAGGGCACATTATAAAGTGCACTGTCCACCACGGCACCCTATAATGTCCCCTATAGGGCACCCTATAAGTCGCTCCATAGGATACCGTATAGTGCACCTTATATGGACGGTAACCATAAGGTGCCCTATAAAGCGCCCTCTGAGGCACATTATGGGTACAGTACGCTGAGGGTGTTTTTGCTGGCAGCACTAATGTACATTAAAAATAGATAATGCTTTGGACAGCCCTATCAAATAACCCCACTGTGGGTTTGAACCCATGAACTCTGGCTCCACATGCAGCGAAGTAATCAGTGGGCTACAGCTGCTAACAAACCCCTGACTGGTTGCAGAAGGACTGCACATCACCACAAAAACAGTCTGCAGTGGTCACCAGGATAGGGTTAGCCCACCCATACCCATGATGCACTGCACATTCAAATCAGCCGTCAACAGATGAACACAAGATGGGGTATGCACCTCGGCCTGGTAGGGGGAACTGACCATGGTTGTGTTAATGGCACAGAGTAGTACACACCGTCACATTGTGCGGGTACTGTGCTCACCGAGGGTGCGTGTGGGGCGCCCAGCACCAGGTCCACAGCCCCTTCCATGGCAGAAGAAAATAGGCCATGCTGTAGGTCACCAGCAGTGCGAGTGAGTGAGATAGGTAGTTCCTGCAGACACACTTTTGGATACATCTGTATTTCTCAGTCAGTTTTGACCCTTTTGGACCCATAGGCAGATTATGTACCACCACCCACCCTCTGGGGCTGAGAGTGGGAAACAGGGTCTCCCACCCACAGATCCACATTTACATCCCTCTAATGGCAGTCGTAGAGGGGACCACCAACCACCAGTCCTGATGGGGAACAGACACCCTACAAGTCAGTCAATGCAGCTCTGTACACATCTATAAAGCAATAGCAGACAGACATTAGGCCCGGAAATACTCAGCTGCACCCCACCACAATCTGATATTCTCCTGCAGCAAGCCTGCAGCCACTGCACCCTGCAAGGTGTTCTAGCAAGACACATACTAGCTGTAGACGGTCTGATAGCTAGTCCATAGGGTATGTTCCTGGAGGAGATGCATGCACCCATAACTGGGATGTCAGCGTACACACCAAGCAGATAAATCAGTGATTGGGCCCCAAAAGAGAACCCAAAAATATCACTTGAAAAATTTTTATAGGGCACTATGGGGGAACCTAGCCATGCCGTGGTCACTGCTCAGTCAGGGTGAGAGTGAACTCCCAGCAGGACATACTGTGGCCACCCTGTCTGTGCAAGTGGTGGCCGGGCACTACAATGTCCCAGCCATTGCCCTATGCCCAGTGCAGATGCATCCTGGCCAGGCCACCCTGTCCGGGCTATACCCATGGTACCTTGCTCCTCATTATGCACATTGGCAGGCCAATACTGGCAACAGTGCTGGCAGTGTGGGCTGTGGAGGGTGTTTGCAGCCACCACACACTGGATAGACAGACACACACTCCCGCACCTATGCCAGCATTGTGCTATATAGAGGTGTTTAGCAGCCCTGGCCACCACACCAGTCCTGGGCACAGTGCAGGCATGGATATGGTACGCAAAACTGTTGGGGGTCACTCCCCAGCATGGTAAACACTGTCAGAGACCAGATCTGAAGACACCCCACAGACATCAGAAAGGTTGCTATGATGGAGCTCAATCAGCAAAACTTGTGCTTAACGTAGGACTGCTATCTGCCAGTAATCATAGCAACCTTTGATAGCTGTGTACCGTCTATCCCAGGTGTAGGGTGGCATTGCTGAGGTATGCAAGTGCTAGTATTGGGAGATGCACGCAGGGCCCAATGTCCTGCCTCTCCAGGGGGCATTGGCTAATGGAGCCTGTGGGTGTGGGTGTGTCCTCCCCTGTTGGCTGCTGCTTTACGGCAGTGGTTCCCAACTCCAGTACTGGTGTGCCAAACCCTGTTCGTGTTTTCATGCTGTCCCTCATGAATATGGCATGAGATACGCTGCATACCATGGAGGTGGTGCATAGATATGCAGCACAGGCATCTTTATTAGAGGCAGCATGGAACCTGAATGGTGTTTGGCCCTCCAGGACTGTATTTGGGAGACTCTGCTCTAGGTAATGCGCCTGTTTATGGAATCTGTGCTCTGTAGGGTAAAATGTAGGTGTTTTGGGCATGTTTACATCATCTGCAATAAAGGTTCTGTCTGTATTAGCACGTTGTAATAGTGGGTAAAATATGAGGACTGGGTTGGCAGGCACCATAGCTGGGACATGAACCTGTGACCTTCTGCCTCCAAACACACTGGTTTTGTGCACGGCACCACCGTGTTACCACAGAGACAGTGCATTCCCTGGTGATACCATGACTGTTTGTCCGGCAGGGTCTGTCTGTTGCAGTGCATGGCACCAACCTACACAGGGCTAGGCCATGGTCTGCTCTTGGCAGCTGCCAATGCCCCCCTCCACCACCAGTACCCCTCTGACACCATGCTGACATGCCCTTCTGCTGGTGATGGTGGTGTGCAGTCTCAAGCCATACAGTGTGCAGGTAGGTGGCTGCCTATGGTGCGTGTTCTGGGGTAGGGGTGCCTGCATAGGCGTCCCACGCTTCCCCCCAACAGTCGCCTGGCCTCCAATGTTCTCGTGCCCTTGGGAGGTACCCTGCTGGGTACTATCCCGCTGTGACCAACTGTGATAAACACTCTCGTGCCAATGTTGGGCACAATCATCAGTGCTGTCTGGCTGCTGTACATTTTCAGCATTCCTAAGTGCCACCTAGGCATCTGCCTAGTCTGCACTGTGCCCCAGCTGCACACACCAACATGTGCCGCCTGAAGCCCTCTGTTATCCCCTTTCCCAGCAATTCTGTCCAGTTGCTCCAATTCCAAGACATGCCACCAAGCTGTTGTGGAACATGTGCATGCTAATAGGTAGTCCCTGTCCAATGGAGAGGGAAAAACCTGATGAGCGCATTGCACCTGTGGGATCAGTCACCTTGTATGGGGGACGGATCATAGACCGCTTTGAAAGATTCATATCTTTTTTTTTTGGAGCTTTCTCGGGAGTGATTTTTTGATGTTTCCCATTAGTATCACTATTTACCAGCTTGGTTTATGTTTTTTTTTTTTTTATTTTGTTGGAGTTCATTTTCACTGTTTATTTGCACTTTTGTTCCATGCATATGTATCGTGCACTCTCTGCGCGTTTTTGTTGTAGGGTTTCTCTGGTTTTGCTGTACATTGCCTGACAGAAATGGTTCTTTTCCTTATTCCATCAGCTCTCAACGCTGATTTTTTTCACTGGCAGTAGTTTTTGGCCCCTCGATTTCGACCTCGTTAGTGTGCGGGGAGCCTCTCCCCCTCTCCCACTCTCGCTCCCATTTGACCACCGGCCCTTTTTCTCCGCCCTCTGGGGATTCTTCTCGCCGCCCTCCGGGAGGCTTTTCCACGCATTCAGCGCTCGTTTTTGCCGCCGCACGGCGCGCATTCCCTCGCGTGTGATATGGTACCTGTGCGCCTTAAAAAGCGCCACTCCTCACGCGACTAAGGGACCTTAATCTCGCGCGATAACGTCGCAGAGTGCCCACTTTAGGGACGGTTTAGCTAAACATACCCCTTAGTTGTGAAAATTGGCTTGAGGTTCCTAATGATCTTTAAACGATGGTAGACTCTAGCTGTAATTGTTATTTATATGGGATTTTAAGTTAATATGTTTTATCTAAGATTATACCCAAGGTATTTTTTACTTCCTTCGCCTGACCTATTAGTGGGTTTTGTTTCGGATACTTTTGATTTATGTAGGAGTTTTTTAAGTAGGATTACTTAAAAATGAACAAATTGCTTTCTGTTTTCTTCTGGGTTTTATTTTAAAGTTATAACTGTAAGGTTCCAAGTGTTTCATATCAGTCAACAGTTTATATCAATTATTTTTGTGTCAAATGTATTCTGGTTAATTGTCAGTGTAGAATCATAATGTCATCAGATTATAGATGGTAATTTAATTCCCGTATTGTGAATATTTTTTAACATATAGGTTTAAGATAGAATGTTCAAAAAGGATTGATGATAATGCTGACCCCTTCGTGGTACGCCTTGTATGATCTTGTGTATTTTGAGATTGACTTTCTTGTCTCCGCATTTTTACTAGTTACATACGATTGTTCACGGTAGGATGTTAAACCGACAAATTTAAGGTAATGTGTTGTCCGCATAGTTCCAATATCTTCTAAACGTTGAAGCATTAACGGATATGAAAGATTGTGTCTAAAAGCTGCTGAAAATGTCAATAAATATTAATAGAAAAAAACACCATATTTTTCTTATCTAGACCCGGTTACAGGTTATTACATACAAGAACATAAGAAGAGTTTCTACATTATCATGCACATGGTTTGCAACTCACCATTTCGGTGTGTAGATTTTTTCCCCAGAGGAGCATATGAAGTTCCTATGGTATGTTAGTGCTTTAAAACTGAGCTGCGGACACACGGACCGGCCGGGGGGATTTTGGTGAGGTGTATCATTAAGCTTTGGTAAAGTAAAGTAAGTAATTGGTAAATGAAAGAACAATGTCTAGGACTGGTGTCTTGAACATAAGACAGCTTGAAATTGGGCCATAACAATCGGGTAACCTCAATAAAAAAG